>JAIUCV010000056.1:0-67159 GCA_026724425.1 Erythrophleum ivorense
CCCTGGCAACGATGGTTTTTGTCCCTTGGCCGATCTGCCACGAGGAGATCCGCACCAAAAGCGCACTCGCAAGGGGGAGGATTCTCCCCACTTATATGCTCTGATCCCAGGACCTTCCTGGCCGATGTGGGACATTACATTGACGTTGCAAAACATCCACCGAAGGGGATTTAACTATCGCGGGGCTTCCCATGATTTTCAGGGCCTCTAAGAACCCCAGAGAACTCAAAATTTTTTTTAAAAAGCCCTCTAGTATGAATTCCAAAAATTGGCCAAAATTACAAAAATGCCATTACATTTTGTAAAGTTTTTGTCAAAATTTGTTTCTCCATTCTAGCTCCGTTTTTCCTTCCGCATGAGGCTAGGAGTCTCATTTTTGGGAGGCTAGAATGTTACTCAATTTTTTTAGGACCTTCACTAATTCATTTCGAGGGACCTGCTTTGAAAACGCACCCATCTCCATCTTTTAATGAAAACTAGATATTACAAGCTGTCCAAAAATCTGATATAACTTACTGATATAAATTTTGAAAATTCATAACTAATCCCACAAAAATTCAATTCATGAAATCTACATCAATTTAGAAAGCTACAGATGCTAAAAGGAAAAAATAGTTCCAAACCAATCCAAGAGCATTCATGTAATATCTGGTTCTCTGAAAACGAAAGAAGATGAGAGAAATGTAACGTACAATTTCTCTGTTAACGAACGAAACTCACTGGATACAAAAGGAAGTCCCCTGAAATGATGTAGTTAAGATCTCAAAGAATTTGACAAGCATTCTATACTCCTAAAAATGAGAATTCTAAGCTCAGACAGAAAGAAAAACGGAGCTAGAATGAAGAAACAATTTCTTACGAAAAGCTTACGAAAGTAATGGCATTTTCGTAATTTTGAGTAAATTTTAGAATTCACATAGGAGGGCTTTTTAATAAAAGTTTTAAGTTGCCCAGAGTTCTCAAAGGCCCTAAAAGCCATGGAAAGCCCCGAGACAGTTAAATCCCCTCCGGTGGACATTTTCCAACGTTGGTTGGCCCTAACTTTGACCGGTTCGTTTGGTAAGGTTTTAGCTTCAAATTGAGTGATTCCAAAGGCATTTCTTTAAATTAGGAACCTAAATTTTATAATGAAAGAGATGATTCTACAAAAGGAACTAAAACGAAGCCGAAACGAAATTACCATTATGGAAGGATAAAATGGAAATTTTTGAAAAAGTGTGTTTCTAGAAGCTCCCACACACTTCCCCTTTCTTCTCCCACCTTCTTAAGCATGAAATTTCTGGCCAAAATATAGAATATGATCTGCTCTCTTAGGCTCACAAGAAGGGGAAGAAAAGGAGGAGAGAATTCAAGAAAAAGGTATAGATTCTTGGTAGTTTTTCTATGCTTTCTTCCATCCAAACCTCCTCTTCTCCATTCTTCTTTGTTTTCTATAATTAAAATGAAGTTTAAAAATCTTTTTTAAGGGAGAAATTGAGAGAAAAAATCGGATTTGAAGAGAGGAGCTCAAAGAACACAAGATTCAAGTGAGAAAAATCAAGAAAATAAGGTAATTTCTCTTCCTATGGTTGCCATCTTTGGTTCCCTTCTCCACCATTTTGCCCCACTTGAGAAAACCCTAGGAGGAGATGATTGTTAGGCAGAAACAAGCATGAATCTAAGGAAAAAGAGTGTGGAGATTAAGAATATGCAAAGGGAATTATCAAAAAACTATTAGATTTCAAGATACAAATTCTAGGGTTTTGTGTGCACCTTATAAAATCTGACCTCATGTGATGATTCCTAGGTTGCATTAAGAGTTTAAATGAGTTCCTAAGATCTATAAGATGCTCCCCATAAGCTTCCTCCTTCAAGAAAACAAGGCACACTCCAAGGAACCCTAAACCATGCATAGTCTCAGCCAAATCATGTTCTTATAGCTAGGGAGAGTTTCAAATTTTTCTAAGGCCATTCTTGAGTCATATTTGATGAATGAAAATGAAGGGAGGCCTTGGAAAAAATTTAGAACTCATAGAAAGTGATTTGGTGCCTTAGGTTCCATATTATGACCTAAAGAAGCAACATGATGTTAGACTTCTTGTTTTCATTGTGCAATGACTCCAAGAGGCTTAAAAGGAGTCAATAATCTTAGTGTGAATAGAAAGAATGGAGCTTAGAAATTATTTGAGGGGTGTTGCTTCATTAGGTGCATTTATGGACCATAATAGAGCTTATAGAGCAATCTAGCATCTAAGCAAATTGTATGGCCTTAGAGATTATTTCATAAACCTGATTGGCTCCCATAAATTGTATCTAGGCCAAGAGAAACTATCTCTACAATCTTGTGGGTATGTGACTGAAAGAGGAGCCTTGGAATCCAAGAAAAAAGTGTGTGATTGTGTGCAAGATAGCTCTTTCCACCTTCTCTCATGCATGGATATGTGTTTAGCATGTCTTAGAATGTATGTATGAGTATTTTCAAGCCATGAAAAGTATGCTAGCATCTTATATGCCACGATTTCATGATGTCATATTGTGTTTTCAAATGAATCCATGATGTTTGTTTGAGTTTGCTTGAAAGTGGAGAGACCAAGAACCCTTGAGATTGGTTGAGACAAAGTAAAGAGTCTCCCAAAAATAAAGTGGGCTCCCAAGAGTATGGTTGAGTCCAAAGTTCTTAAAGAATGGGTGAGGCAAGTCCAAAATCCATGAGGAGAAGTATGAGGCCAATCCAAGCACTTAGTGAGCTCTTGAATGATTTGTATGACTTGTTCACATGCCAAGCTTGCTTCTTGAATGTCCATGACTTGTATTATATCCATGCATGCATTTTTAAGGCTTGCTTTACATATGTTATGTATGATTGAATGGGAGATGTACTATTGGGATTCTTTGAATCTCATCCCCTCCTTTCCAATGCTCTAACATGCTAGGTGGACCAAGTAGCTATGGCAATGGGAGCTAACAACAATGAAGAAGGAAGATTGATAACTATATGCCTAGTTTTTATCTTTTTGGAACCATAATGATGCTTCATGATATATATGACGTTGTAAATGGTCTATGACTATTGAGACATGTGTAAATATGACATTATATGATGTTTAAATGTATGGATATGATGTATGAGCTCTAGCATATATTTTGAGTATGTAATTGCCAAGTATGTAATTTGGAAGTTTGATGTAAATGTACATAAGTGTGGGTTAAATGGCCAAAATGAGATGCATGAGGTTTGGGACCATTTGGGCAGCTCACACAAGTCTCAAATATGCTTTTAGACTTGCCCACAAGGTGCCACAACCAAGAGAAAGCCATTTGGCAATTTTGGTACCTCATATGAAGTCAAATTGACCATAATGGAACCCCTTATCTTTTTTTTCGCCAAATGAGTTAGTCTTGATCAGAGATTTTGCATGAAATTAGGTGTCATTAAGAGTTTTTTGGCAAGCTAAAGATCATAATTTTTGGAGGTCCACAAAATATTTGATAATTTTTCAAAGTTGGCAATTTTTATGGGTTTTGGTCTACTACACTATTCCTTTGGTTCGAAATTACATTTTGTCACGTGAGGCTCAAATGATGTCCAATTGCCATGAAATTTTATACAAAAAAACTAAATAATCATAGTGACCCGTGTCAACTAGAAGCACATCATTTGGAGTTCGAGAGAGAGAGATATGAATTTTTAAAGTTTCTGGCCAGTATCAGTAATTTTGCTCGACCAAAGGTATTGGTCTATTAAATTATAAGGTTTGGGCTTGATGAACTGGTTTGGAGATATTTTTTCTTTCTAGCTGACATCCACAGCTTTCAAGATTGGTATCATTTGCATGGTTTGGATTTTTTTGGAATTAATTGGACATTTTCAAAATTTTCTGCAGAATTCTGTGATAGTTCCCAAATGTAGTCTGACCTCCAGACAATTTTGGATATCAACTTCCTCTTTAATGGATTTTATGATCTGGGCAGATTTTTAGTGTGAAGTAGACATCCATAACTTCCCAAAATGGCCAAGATTACATGATTTTGATTTTTCTAGAATTAATTATGATTTTTAATCAGAAAGAGAGCCAAATCTGGTCGAAATTAAATATCTACATTTTATGCTCCATTTCAGTTTCCATGAATTGTGAGCATGGTTTTGTGATGCAAAGGAGTTGTATTGATGTAATTAAATATGGAAAAGTATAGTATTTGCTCATACGGCCCACATGACATCAAATAAAATTTTTATATGTAGCGCAACACAAGTTAATCCATTATTTAGATCCCATTTTCTTACAACTCCTAAGCAATGCATGTTATGGAGCATGTTAATTGATGAGGAAGGAAGATTGACAACCATATGCCTAGTTTTATTCTTTTTGGAACCATAATGTTGCTTCATGATGTATATGATGTTGTAAATGGTCTATGACTCTCGATGTAACACCATAATTCTAGCTCATCTCATGCCTTTGAATAGTATAATTATCATGAAACATATATATAATTCCCATAGAGGAAGCATGACAATTTGGACTTTTATTTGCATTTCGTCATATCTAAAAATCCATTCGGTGTCACATGGACCGAGTGAGCTCATACTATACATCCTCATATTTAACTACATCATTACAACTCTTTTGCATCATAATAACATGCCTACAACTCATGGAAACCCAATTGGAAGATGGAATACGAGGTTTCATTATCGGCCAAAATTGGCCTCTTTTCTAGACAAACTTTGAAAAAATCATAACTAAATCTAGAAAAATTGAAATCATATAATCTTGGTCATTCTGGAAATCTTAGGATGTTTACTTCACACAAAAAATATGTCTTGGTCATAATATTCATAATCTAGGGTGTTTGACATTCAAAATGGTTTGAAGGTCAGACTAAATTCTGGAACTGTCACAGAATTCTGCAGAAAAATTTGAAAATGTCCAATTAATTCCACAAAAATCGAATCCATACAAATGATATCAATTTGGAAATATGTGGATGTTAACTAGAGAGAAAAAATATCTCCATATCAGTTCATCAAGGCCAAACCCCAGAATTTGATGGAACAATAGTTCTAGTCAGGCAATTTACTAATACTGGGCAGAAACTTCAAAAATTCATATCTTCCTCTCTAGATCGCCAAATGAGGTGCTTCTAGTTGGCACAAGTCACTATGATTGCCAATTTCTTTGTATAAAATTTCATGGCAATTGGACATCATTTGGATCTCAGATGATAGAAAATAATTTTGGATCAAATGAATAGTGCAGCAGACCAAATCCATAAAATTTGTCAATTTTAAAAAATCATCAAATATTTTGTAGACCTCCAAAAATTATGATCTTTAGCTTCCCAAAAATCTCTTAATGATACTTAATTTTATGTCAAATTTCAGATCAAGACTAACTCATTTGGCCAAAAAGTGATATAGGGTTTTATAATGGTCAAATTTGGCTTCATATGAGGTGCCAAACTTGCCAAATGGTCTTCCCTTGGTGTTGGCACCTTTTGGGTAAGTCTAAAAGTATATTCAAGACTTGTGTAAGCTGCCCAAATGGTCCCAAATCTCATACATCTCATTTTGGCCATTCAACCCTCACTTATACACATATTCATCAAACTTTAAATTCTCATTCTATAGCCTTACATACTCAAAACATGGGCTAGTGGTCATACATCATACTCATACATCTAAACATCACATAATAGCATATTTATACATGTCTCAAGAGTCATAGACCATTTACAACATCATATACATCATATGGTACAATCATGGTCTTAAAGTGGCAAAAGCTAAACATATGATTGCCAATCTCCTTTCTTTAGTGTTGTTAGCTCCCATTAGCATATCCACTTGGTTCACCTAGCATTTTAGAGCATTGGAGAGGAGGGGATGAGATTTAAAGAATCCTAATAGCTCATGTCCCATTCAATCACACATAATATGTGCAAAGCAAGCTTTACAAATGCATGCATGGAGAAAATAAAGGCCATGGACATTTTTAAAGCAAACTTGGCATGTGAACAACTCATACAAATCATTCAAGAGCTCACCAAGTATTTGGATTGGCCTCACACTTCTCCTCATGGATTTTGGACTTGCCTCACCCATTCTTGAGCACTTTGGACTCAACCATACTCTTGGGAGCCCACTTTGCTTTTAGGAGACTCTTTGCTTTATCTCAACCAAGCTCAAGAGTTCTTGGCTCAACCTCACCCAAAGGAAAAGTTCTTGGCCTCTCCTTACTTAAGTAAACTCATACAAACATCATGGATTCATTTAAAATATAACATGGCATCAAGATTCATAGCACATAAAGGCATGCTAGCATACTTTTCATAGCTTGAAAATACATATACACACATTCTAAAACAAGCTAAACACACATCCATGCATGAGAGAAGGTGGAGAGAGCTACCTTACACACACAATCACACACTTTTTCCTTTGGATTCAAGCCTCCTCTTTCGGCCACACACCCACAAATTGGTGGGGATGGTTTCTCTTGGCCTAGATACAATTTATGGGAGCCAATTAGGTTCATGAAAGACATTCTAAGACTACATGACTTGGTGAAACGCTAGATGACTCTATAAGCTCCATTATGGTCCATATTGACACCTAATGAAGCAACACCTCTCAAAAAATTTCTAGGCCTCATTCTTTCCTCTCAAATATGATTCTTGACTCCTTTTAAGCCTCTTGGAGTCATCACATCATTAAAACAAAAGGCCTAGCACCATGTTGCTTCTTTAAGTCACATTATGGAACCTAAGGCACCAAATCAATTTCTATGAGTTCTAAATTTTTTCCAAGGCCTCTCTTCATTTTCATTTACTAAATATGACTCAAGAATAGCCTTAGAAAAATTTAAAACTCTCCCTAGCTAGGAGAACCCATCTAGGTCGAGGCTATGAAGCATATTGGGTTCCATGGAGCTTTCTTTGTTTTCTCAAGGGAAGAAGCATATAGGGAGCCTCTCAGGGATCTTGGGAGCACATTTAAACTCTTACTTAGGCCTAGTAATCATCATACAAAATCAGATTTTACAAGGTGCAATTGAAACCCTAAAACTTGCATCTTGAAATCTAATGGTTTTTTGATAATTCCCTTTGCATATTCTTTATCTCCACACCCTTTTTCCTTAGATTCATGCTTGGTTCTGCCTAAAAATCATCTCCTCCTAGGGTTTTCTCAAGTGGGGTTAAATGGTGGAGAAAGGCACCAAAAATGACAACCATAGGAAGAGAAATTACCTTATTTTCTTGCTTTTTCTCACTTAAATCTTGTGTTCTTTCAGATCCTCTCTTCAAACCTGAATTTTCCCCTCAATTTCTCCCCTAAAATAGATTTATAAACTTTATTATAATCATAGGAAACAAAGGAGAATGGAGGAGAAGAGGTTTGGAAGAGAAAGAGCATGAAAAACTACTAATTTCCATACCTTAAGCCTTTGATTTCTCCTCCACTTCACCTTCCTCTTGTGTGCCACTCTCCCTAGGGTTTTTCTCTAGTTTTGGGCGGAACTTGGTCGTGCATAATGAGGGGAGAAGAAGGGCTCATCATATATATAGGTGGGAGGAAGTTATACTTTTCAAAAATTTCTATTTTGCCATTCGTTCTTGGCATTTTTGTTTCTCCTTTGTTTTAGCTCCTTTTTGAGAACTGTCTTTTCCATTATAAAATTTAGGTTCCCAATTTAGTAAAATGCCTTTGGAATCACTCAAATTGAAGCTAAAACCTTCCCGAACGAATCAGTCAAAGTTCGGGTCAACTAACGTTAGAAAATGTCCACCGGAGGGGTTTTAACTGTCCTAGGGCTTTCCATGGTTTTCAAGGCCTTTGAGAACCTCAGAGAACTCAAAATTTTTATTTAAAAATCCCTCCTGTGTGAATTCCAAAAATTGTCCAAAATTACAAAAATGCCATTACGTTTCGTAAGTTTTTCGTAAAAAATTGTTTCTTCATTCTAGCTCAATTTTTCTTTTTTTCTAAGCCTAGGATTCTCATTTTTAGGAGTTTAGAATGCTTCCCAAATTTTTTGGGACCTTAACTACATCATTTTGGGGGACTTCCTTTTATATCCAGTGAGTTCCGTTCGTTAACGAAGAAACTGTACATTACGCTTTTCACGTTTTCTTTTGTTTTTAGAGAACTAGATATTACACTTGAAACATATGTAAATATGATATTATGTGATGTATAAATGCATGGATATGATGTATGACCTCTAGAATGGAATTTGAGCATGTAATGCCAAAGTATACAATTTGGAAGTTTGATGTAAATATGCATAAGCATGGGTTGAATGGCTAAAATGAGATGCATGAGGTATGGGACCATTTGGACAGCTCATACAAGTCTCAAATGTACTTTTAAACTTGCCCAAAAGGTGCCATAACCAAGAGAAAGCCATTTGGCAATTTTGGTACCTCATATGGAGCCAAAATTGACTATAATGGAACCTTATATCACTTTTTGGCCAAATGAGTTAGTCTTGATCTGAGATTTGGCATGCAATTAGGTCTCATTGAGAGCTTTTTGTGAAGTTAAAGATCATAATTTTTGGAGGTCTACAAAATATTTGATGATTTTTCAAAATTGGCAATTTTTATAGTTTTGGTCTGTTGCACTATTCATTTGGTTCGAAATTGAATTCTGTCACACAAGGCTCAAATGATGTCCAATTGTAACAAAATTTTATAAAGAGAAATTATACATTCATAGTGACTTGTGCCAACTAGAAGCACCTCATTTGGAGGTCCAAAGAGGGAGATATGAATTTTTGAACATTCTATCTAGTATCAGGAATTTTGCTTGACCAGAGGTACTGTTCAATTAAATTATGAGATCTAGGCTTGATGAACTGGTTTGGAGCTATTTTTTCTCTCTATTTAACATCAATAGCTTTCCAGATTAGTATCATTTGCTAGGATTGGATTTTTTTGGAATTAATTGAATATTTTCGAAGTTTTTTGCAGAATTCTATATTAATTCCAAGATGCAGTTTGACCTGTGGACAATTTTGGATGTCAAACATCTTCTGTGATGAATCTCATGGTCTGTATGTATTTTTAATGTGAATTAGACATCTATAGCTTCCTATAATGACTAAGATTGCATGATTTCAATTTTTCTATAATTAGTTATGATTTTCCAAAGTTTGGGCAGAATAGGAAGCAAATCTGGCCGAAATTAAATAAGCCCATTTCATGCTCCATTTCAGTTTCTATGAGTTTTTGACATGATAATATGATGCAAATGAGTTGTTTTGATGTAACTAAATATGAGAATATAAAGTATGAGCTCACACGGTCTACCTGAGACCAATTACAATTTTTTAGTACGATGTAACGCAAAGAATGTCAATATTTATTCTCCTTTTTCCTTATACTTCCATGGATAGAATGATGTAAGGCATGTGTACATGATGAGATGAGTTTGAATTTATGGTGTTACATGAGGGGTCGGGCTAGTACTTTTTAAGTTGTGAAACATGGAGTACATTATGGACTTGGTTTAAATTTTGGGGAAATGTTAGTTTGTAAGCCACAGGTCCTACTTTATCAAAAATTTGAAAAGGACCTATGTACTTTGGACTGAGCTTTTTACTCTTTATGGACCATCCTATCCTTGTGATTGGAGACACTCTAATAAAGACATGGTCTCCAATTTTAAACTCTAATGCCCGTCTACGTTTATCTACATAACTTTTCTATCTACTCTAGGCTGTTAGTAGTTTCTTTCTGATGGTTTCTATTTATTTGGAAGTCTGGTCCACGAACTCTGGGCCTATAAGGCTTTGCTCTCTTAGCTCAATCCAACACATCAGAGACCTACACTTCCTCCCATACAATGTCTCATATGGTGCCATCTGTATACTTGCGTGATAACTATTATTATAGGCAAACTCCACTAGAGGCAAGTATGTATCCCAGTTCCCTTTTATCTCTAAGACATATGTCCTCTAGGGTTTGGATGGTTCTTTCTGTTTGTCCATCCGTCTGAGGGTGATAAACTGTGCTAAATCTGAGTCTAGTACCTAGAGCATCTTGTAATGATCTCCAAAAATTCGATGTGAATTTGGGATCTCTATCTGACACTATACTCCTAGGCATGCCATGCAGTCTAACTATCTCCCTGATGTATAGTTGGGCTAATTTATCTAGGGCATAAGTGGCTTTCATAGGTAAGAAGTGTGCTGACTTTGTTAACCTATCTACTATTACCCATATTGCATCATACCCCGATGATGTCCTGGGTAAACCCATGACAAAATCCATTGCTATACTATCCCATTTCCATTCCGGGATATCTAGGGGCTGAAGTAACCCAACTAGTTTTTGGTGTTCCATTTTCACTCTTTGACATACTAGACATCAAGAGACATACTCTACTATGTCTGTTTTCATTTTAGGCCACCAGAATATTTTCTTCAAATCTTAATACATTTTATTACTGCCTAAATGAATGGTATACTTACTTTTATGTGCCTCATCTAGTATTTTTTCTTTAATTTCTATGTTTCTAGGCACATACAACCTATCCCTGTATCTAACTATGCCAATATGTACAAACTATGCTAATTTCTAAAGCTACAGATGTTAACTAGAGGAAAAAAATAATTTCAAATCATTTTAGTAGCCTTTGGACCTTAAAAACTAATAGAACAGTAACAAAGGTCAGATGGCTTCCCTGATACTGACACAGAACTTTAGAAAGTCATTTCTCCCTCTACAGACCTCTAATTGAGGTGCTTCTAGTTGGTATAGGTCACTGTGGATATCTAGTTTATGCCCATAAGATTTTATGACAATTGGACACCGTTTTGTCCATGAATGACACAAATTCATTTTCGGACTAGTTGCACAGTACAATAACCAAAACCAGAAAATTCTCCAATTTTAAAAATTTGCCAAATATTCCCTAGACCTTTAAATATTACCCACTTTATCTTACCAAGAAACTCTCAACAAGATCTAGAGGCATCCAAATTTCATATCAAGAAGAGCTCATTTGGTCATATTTTGACAGAGCTCACAAATTTTGCAATTTTGATATCATAAATGGTTCAAGATAAATGGTCTCCTACATACTCTAACACATCTTGGGCAAGTTTTAAAGTATAAGCACAACATATATGAATTGCCCAAGTGATCCAAACCAACACACATCTCAAACTCACCATGCTATGGGCAAATGAAGCCCAATTGCTATGAAATTTTATAGGCAGAAAATAGAGGTCATAAGTGAATTGTGACAACTAGAAGCACCCCATTTGGCTGTCTAAAGAGGGAGATATGATTTTCCAAAGATGCAGTCCACTGTCAGGCATCCAACTAGACCTTAGTTATTGTTTGATCAAATTCAGGGTCTGGGCGAGCTTGAACTAGTCTGTAATTATTTTTCTCCTCTAGCTAATATCCTTAGCTTTCCATATTGGTATCATTCACTCTAATTGGAATTTTTTGGAATTAATTAGACATTTTTGAAATTTATATCAGTAAACTATGATAGCATCAGGACCCAGTTCGACCTCCAGACTATTTTGCATGTCAAACGCTGTGTGTGTGGGATGTTATGACATGTACATATTTTTATCATAATGTATACATCCCAAGCTTTCCATAAAGACCAAGATTACATGATTTCAATTTTTCTAGATTTAGTTATGATTTTCCAAATTTTTGGACAAAATGGGAGCAAATTTGGCCGAAATTCACTAAGTTCAATTTATGCTCCATTTTGGTTTCCTTGAGACATGAGCAAGATTTTGTGATGTAAATAGGTTGTAATAATGTATTTAAATATGAGGATGTATGGTATGAACCTAGACTATTTAAAATTTTTAAGCATGATGTAATGCGATTAAATCTATTATTGTTGGTTCCTTTTTCCATGTGCTCTTATGAACATGATGATATGGAGCTTATGAATGCCATGAATGGGGTTAGATATATATGGTATTACAAAATACAATATATTATGAAGTGAGCAAATTATTATGATCAATTGTTATTGTTATTGTCTTTTTTATATAATATGGTATAGGAGATTGAATTGAAGACCTGTAGCAAACAACTCAAACCCTTTACTGTAGTTTACCTAGCGGGTTACAATCAACCAATTTTAGTTATATAGTTAGAAATGATTTTGGAAAAAATTTAAAAAAGGTTAAACAACTCTCTATGCTCTTACCAAAATACTTAAATTACATAGTGCTCTTTTCTGTATTAAGAATATACACTCCCTCTTACTGTATTATAACTAATATTTTGTTATTGGGAATGCCAATATAGTCCATTTTTTATTTTAGGGGAGAAAATTGTAGATTTTTTTTTAAGGAAAGAACTGTATAATTGGGACATCTTTCATAGAAAAAGAGTTTAATTTACCCAATTATATTTGACAATATAAAATAGTAAGCTTTTTAGATTTAGAAAAATGTAAAATCATTTGATAAAACAATAAATTATTAAAAAAAGAAAATATTCCAAAAAGTATATTTTAAGGTTAAATAATTTAAAGATAACAATTTAATTTTTAGAATAACATTTGCATGAAATATATGTGAGCAAATTGTCTGTAGTAATTGATATTACTGGTGATTTTGCAGTAATTAACTTTTAAGCTTTTCTTAGGGACTAAAAATTTAATTATGTATCTAAAAATTATAATTGGAAGAATAACAAATTTTACTATATGATTTGTTAATATCAATTATTGTAGATGATCCCGGTTGAAAATATATATTAATAGCCATAAGCGTTGCCATAAATTTTATAAAGTTTTAAAATAATTAAAAATTTATGATTTTCAACATAAAATGAATAACATCACAATAAAAGTTTTAAAGTAATACATTTTTAAATTAATAGAAGAGATCAATATTCCTTTTGAGAGTTTTTGGTCATTTTTTTTTAATTTTAGGGGACAATTATACATTTTCAAAATAAAGGACCGTACAATTCAAGCATACCTCAAAGGAAAAAAAGTAATTTATTCTTAAAAAATTTCAAAATTGCTAACCATTTTAGTGTCAACAATGAAAATAGAGGGAATGCTATAGAGATGTTGTTGTCATCATGGTCTAGGACCTTTTTCGGGTTATAAGAACTACGCTATGGTTAAAATAAATAACAACTTGCATCCATTAAAAGAAAAACCCAATAACAACTTTGTCTAATTCCATAATACCATTTGACCTTTTTACTTCCTTGTTATTAGTTGATTTTGCCACCAATATATGTGCTACCATCTCATTGTTGATTGTGCCTAATATGATTACTAGGTATACAACTAAGAAAAAAATTCTCGAAAATCAAAACTTAATTCTCTTTAAATTGCAAGAAAAGTTGGTTTGTAGTTGTCAAATTGAAAAACAACTCATTTTTGTTATTTTTAGAGTAATCTAGCATTTGCTTCATTTTCATTCCATCCTAAAAATGGTATAAACCCATTTTTTGTTTCAAAACAAATTGCAAGACCTTCAAATGAGTCATATCATTGGATACCGTTGTTTTCCATCATTATTTCTAAATTAGCATACCTACCAATCCAACTTCCTTGTCCTTGTTTTTGGTGTCTTTGCCAACGATGCTAGTAAATCCTCCTATAAATTCATGGGACACCAATACCATTCATGACTAATTAAGGATTCCATATTCAAGAAGATATGGCAAAGTAAAAAATGTTGTTGCTAGCTTTCTCCTTTATTGCACACGAAGTTCTCATTGTGAATGCCATTGGCAAACATCCCTTGGTACCAGCCATGTATGTTTTTGGTAGTTCATCAGTTGATGCTGGAAACAATAACCACCTGAATACACCAGCAAAGGCAAATAAGTGGCCTTATGGTATTGATTTTAATAACGTGAGGGGTCGATACACTAACGGCAAAAATTGGGCTGACTTTGCAGGTAAGTTTGTTAGTAGATGAAATATAATCACTCAATAATTATATTACATTAAGGTTATAGCTTGTAATTGGCAACTGCAACTATAAGCATAGTAGGCCTATTGCGGTAGATTTTAAAATTTTGTTAGGCTTGTGAATATGTTATTCAATAGCTACTTTTGTTTATTTGTTGATTTTTCCTTTGATTATTGCAAACACAATTAAAACATTGACTTAAATTACTATAATTTCAAAGTTTTTTGTCCATTTCATATTACCCAAATATTACAACACTTATGGTGTTTGGTCTTCTCTCTATAGCTATTTATTTGGGCATACCAATGGCTCCTCCATACTTGAATCTCTCGGATTCCGAAAGAAGTCAAATAACTACTGGAATAAACTATGGATCAGGAGCATGCGGAATCTTAAATACAACTAGAGCAGTATGAGATTAAAGCTTCTAACAAAGTTCATTTTGCTTGTGTTTTGCC
This sequence comes from Erythrophleum ivorense, assembly GCA_026724425.1. Classification (NCBI taxonomy): domain Eukaryota; kingdom Viridiplantae; phylum Streptophyta; class Magnoliopsida; order Fabales; family Fabaceae; genus Erythrophleum; species Erythrophleum ivorense. The sequence continues at coordinate 14,366 of JAIUCV010000056.1, forward strand.
TTTTTGTATTTTCTTTGAGAATAAATGTTTTATTTTATCACTAATTTTTATGTGTTTCTAACCATCTTCTAACTACTTTTTGCTAAAGGGCGAATGTTTGTCTCTAGGACAACAAATAGAGTACTTCACCTTTACTGTGACAAGGGATCTCCCAAAACAAAAGAATCAAAAGAATTTGCACCAACACTTGGCCAAATCCATATACCTTCTATTTATTGGCATTAATGATTACAATAGTAAGGTGAATGGCAACATCATGGACAAATTTAGTCCACAAGAGTTTGCGGATTACCTCCTTGATGAAATTACAAAGCATATCAAGGTTCATTCTACCTTATTTTACTTTGTTCTATCATTTATATATTAGAGGACTTAACACTTTTAAATCGTGGCGTCCAACATTGCTATAGCTTTAGCTTTTGCAATTGCCAAAGTCTGCAATAGTAGTCATACATACTAATTTATACACAATATTATCACATTTTAGAAAAATGGTCATGATTGTAACCACAATTTAAAATTTTGAGAGGGCCAATCTTGGAGTTAACTTGTGCAATCTAAGTTGCGGTTTATAAACAACGCATGAAATGTTTTATTTTTATTTTTTTTAACAATTCCAGAAACTTTATGATCTTGGAGCTAGAAAGTTTGTGGTGTCTGGCATTTCAACTTGTGAGCCATATCAGTATACAGAACATTGTGAATCGAGATACTATGGAGACAAGCTTCCTCAAAGGGTATTAGAGTTACAAGCCAAACTCCCGGGTTCATTATTTACAATATATGATGTTTTCAAAGTATACAAGAAAATACTTGAAAATCATGAAAAATATGGTAAGCAAATTCATTTTAAGGTCATTTTTGAGATGCTAAATCTACATAAAATCATTTTTTTCCTTAATAAATTTCAATGAAGCATATCTTAATTATGAATTCAGCACACTGTATATGATGCATTCTTTTCTTCACATTTATAGGAATCACAAATATAAAGGAACCTTGTTATGTAGAAGGTAAGCCGATTTGTTCGGATAGATCAAAATACCACCTGTTTGATAAGTGGGGCCATCAAACCGAAGTCTCATGTGAGATTGCTTCAAAGGACTGCTTCAATGGAACTGCATGCTCTCCTTACACTCTTTTTGAGTTGGCCAAGACCCATCGACCACCACAAATAGTAGAAAATTAATTGTATTTTTTATTTAAAATTTAGGTGCAAGCAAATATGAATATTTTTTTAAAATTAAAAATGATTGACATTACTCTTTTAAAGATCCATTCTAAAATCTTCTTATCTCTTTATTTTGTGAGTGCAAATATAATCCATTCATTACAAAAGTTTGTTATCATAAGAATTGGTTTGCTTAAAAATTAAGTAAAGAATGACAGGGCTGGCACGGTGCTTAAAATAATGGAAAGGAAAGGGATAAACCATGCAAACTCATCGAGTGGACAAATAAAATATTATTAACTTCAAAAGTGTAATGACCCAAAAAAAAATCTAAACTAAAAGGAAAAATTTGACCATAAATTTAAATTAAGGAAATAAATTCAAATTAAAAATATTTTAATTAGAGTTAAGCAAAATTTGAAGAAAAAATTGTTTAATGAGCATCTTTCTCATTTTCCAATATTTTTTCCCATTTTCTTTTCTTTCTTTTTCTCCAATCTCCAATTTCTCCCTATATTTTTTCAGTGGCCCAAAATTCTCCTGATTCCTCTGATAAAAGAGAAGGCAATAAAGCTTCTTCTTTACTTTTTCCTTCCCTCTACAATCCCCTAGCCCTCCCCCTCAGTTGCATGTCCCTATAATTAGGCATGATAACAAAGGGAAATTGAGCAGGTAGGATTACAATTAAAGGTAGATAATAGTGCATTTGGACCTAATGGATTATATGCTAAGCTTCATCAAAATAATTGAGATGTGGTGAAGGAGGATATAATTAGAATAGCGGCTACATTTTGTCATCATAGGATTTTATTAAAATATCTAAATAGGTCATATACTATTCTTATTCCAAAGAGTGATACTCTTCAATCTTCTAAGGATTATAAACTTTTCAATTTATGCAATGTCATTTACAAGCTAATTTCAAAACTACTTAGTAAGAGTTTAAGGGAAGTGCTAAAGGATACTATTGCACCAAATCAAAAGGCATTTTTATGTGAAAGATTAATCTTAGACAATATTATTTTGGTTTCAAAATTGCTATGTTACTAAAAGAAAGCAAAGGATAAGATTGGATGATGTGCCTATAAATTATATATTGCAAAAGTATATGATAAGTTTTTATGTTCATTCCTAGAAGTAGTATCGAGGGAACTTTCCAAAAAGATAGATCCATCTAATGATGTAATGTGTCACCACAGTTACATATCAAGTACTAGTGAATGGTTATCCAATGAATATTTCTCCTCCTAGACAAGGACTGAGATAAGGTGCAATGGCTAATAAATAAATATGTAAATAAGTAAATTTGCAAATTCAATAAAAAATTAAGATTAATTTTTAAGCTATGATAAATTTCTTAATAGGAAAACTTAGGGTAAAAAAATTTAAGCAACTACAAATTTTTTTGAGTATATGATATAATGCTTAGAGTGAAGACTAACCACTAGATGTGTAGTAGCTTGGTGGTTGCAAGCTTGCAAGTGATTCAAGGCACCCAAGTTAAACACCTCCTCATGCCAAATCTATCATTTCTCTTTCCTTTTCACTTGTGACTACATTTTGTGGAATTTCTACTAGTCCTAAAACTTTTTCACTTTTGTGGAGTGGTCCTTTTGCCATTTTGCCATCTTATCCTTCGATGTTTGGAGCACTAGAGCCATGACTTTTCTAGACTTCTCCTCCTTGTTTCTTCACTTTTGCCCTAAGATATTGGCCTCTCTCACTCTTCCATTCTCCTTCTGTGAAGTCATGGGACTCTTCACTCTCAAGCTTCGTGTTCGCTATTCCTTCCTTAGATCACACAAACTGTAGCACTTTTAAAGCTTTTGGCCTAGAATTTTCCTTACCTTCCCCTTTTGTTTAGCTAGCTAGTTGTATTTGTCACCCATGGTTTCATTTCTTTGTCAAATATTGGTTGTACCTTTGTCCCATTTCTAAGCATCAAGGTTTGTAGCTTCCTTATTCGCTCCATTCTTTATCTTTTCTTTTAATTATTGTTGTTTCATTTTTCTTAATGGGTCAATATGCATTAGCTCAAAATTTTAAATTTATTTCTAACTCTTACAAAAAAATTAACAGCAACCTATTCTGTTTTACTTCTTAGTATCTATTTTATGCTGCCATTTTAACCATGTATTTTGTGATACCTTAACCCCTTAGCTCTCAAACAATTATCCCATAACCTATGTCAACAAATCCCATGCATATTAGAAGAGACTTGTAAGAAAATATATAGATTTACACACGGAAAGTTGCGTAATTAGGAGGGCATACAAATGATTCATAGCTTTAGGGACCATATAAACTTGTCAATATCATTTTTCATCCATATCATACCCACACATATCCTAAACATCACAACTCATCTCATACATTTTGAGTTTTGAAGCCATGCACCAGAAAAATGGAAGGTTGCTCTTGGGTTGGCATGTCCAGCTTTATGATATGAACTTTAAAAATTCATAACTAATTCTAGAAAAATCAAAGTCGTACATATATAGCTTTTTGGAAAGATTTGGATGTTAAATAATGACTAAAAATAATTTCAAACCAGTGCAATGAAAATTGATAGAATAGTACCAAAGGTTGAGCGGCACTATTGATATTGTCATGCAACTTTAAAAATTTGGTTCTCCCTCTATAGACCTCTAATTGAGGTGATCTTGGTAGTTATGTAAAGCTTATAATGTCTAGTATATGTCTATAGAATTTCATGAGCATTGGACTTTATTTGACCTACTATATAAACAATACATATATCATTTCTACATAATTTGATCAACTTTGAAAAATTATAATAAATTCTTTAAAGCTCCAAATTGAGTGCTCTTTGCCTTTGTAAAAAGCTTTAGATGAGCTTTACAAGTGGGCCAAATTTCATGCCAAGACTAGTCCATTTAGTCAGTTTGTGGTTTTGCTCTAGATTATGCCAATTTTAACACTATAAATGGGTCAAAGTTGCACCAAATGGTATTCTAATAACTCCACAACTATTTGGGCACATTCCATAGCACTAATGCAGCCTATGAGAGCATCTCAAATGGTCTAATTCACCATGCATCTCAAAATCACCTTCTTACTTGCCTTTATACATATAATCCTTGTAATACTATATTATTTTTAATAGTAATCCTCTTCTGTGCAAGTGGGATTATACAATTCTTCAAAGAAATCCCAAGAAAATGTATTAAAATAATGAATTAAATTATGTTGTGTTCATGTCTCTGGGACTCCATGAACTCACCAACAACATTCTTTAATTATTTTCCATTCATACAAATCATAACATTCTCAAAACTTAGTACAAACTATGGATCAAGGGTCAAAAACCCCAAAATTCTCTTCATTCATCGTGGCTATACAGTGATAGATTTTAGGGACAACTTTGAAAAATTATAACTAATTCTAAAAAAAATTAAAATCAAGCAAACTATAGCTTGTTAGAAATCTCTGGATGTTACTTCATAGTAATAATAATTCTCGGCCACGAAAATCTCATATGGACCACTTTTGACAATAGAAAATGCAAGGAAGTCGAGTTGTGTAACACCATAAATTCTAGCTCATCTCATGCTTTTAAATGGCATAATGTCATGATCCATACGGAGTTCCCATAGAAAAAGCAAGAAAAAATGGGATTTATTTCACGTCATATCATATCTAAAAATTGATTTCGATGTCACGTGGACCGTGTGAGCTCATGCTATGCATTCTCATATTTAATTACATTATTGCAACTCATTTTCATCACAAAAACATGCCTACAACTCATGGAAACCGAAATGGAGCATGAGATATGGAAGTTCATTCTCGGCCAGATTTGCTCCATTTTCTGATTGAACTTTGGAAAATCATAACTAAATCTAGAAAAATTAAAATCATGCAATATTCATCATTCTAGAAAGCTTTGGATGTCTAATTCACACAAAAAATACATCTAGGTCATAAAATTTATCATAGAGGACGTTTGACATCAAAAATTGTCCATAGGTCCAATTGAATTCTGGAACTGATATAGAATTCTACAGAAAACTTTGAAAATCTCTAATTAATTCCAAAAAAATCCAATTCATGCAAATGATACCAATTTGGAAATCTGTGGATGTTAACTAGAGAGAAAAAATATCTCTAGATTAGTTCATCAAGCCCAGACCTCAAGATTTAATGGAACAGTACTCTGGTGGGGCAAAGTTACTGATACTGGACAGAAAATTCAAAAATTCATATCTCCCTCTCTAGACTCCAAATGAGATGCTTCCAATTGGCTCGAGTCACTGTGATTATCTAGTTTCTCTATATAAAATTTTGTGGCAATTAGACATCATTTGAGCCTCGTGTGACATAATGGAATTTCGAACCAAATGAATAATGTAGCAAATCAGAAACTATGAAAATGACCAACTTTGAAAAATCATCAAATATTCTGTAGACTTCCAAAAATTATGATCTTTATCTTTCCAAAAATCTCTCAATGAGACCTAATTGCATGCTAAATCTCAGACAAGACTAACTCATTTGGCTAAAAAGTAATATAGGGTTCCATTATAGTCAATTTTGGCTCCATATAGGGTACCAAACTTGCCAAATGGTTTTTCCTTGGTGTTGACACCTTTTAGGCAAGTCTGAAAGTATGTTTAAGACTTCTGTGAGCTGCCCAAATGGTTCTAAGCCTCATGCATCTCATTTTGGCCTTTTCATCCACACTTATGCACATTTCCATCATGCTTTCACATTGCATACTTTGGCATCTCATACTCAAAATATATGCTAGAGGTCATCTATCATATTCATACATTTAAACATCATATAATATCATATTTACACATGTCTCAAGGTTCATAGTACATTTACAACATCATATACTTCATGAACCATCATTATGGTTCCAAAATAGACAAAACAAGGCATAAGCTTGTCAATCTCCCTTCTTCATTATTGTTGGCTCCCTTCACCATAATTACTTAGTCCACTTAGCATGTTAGATCATTGGAGAGAAGAGGATGAGATTCAAAGAATCCCAATAGCTCATCTCTTATTCAATTATACATAATATGTGTAAAGCAAGCTTTACAAATGCATGCATGGAGAAAATGAAAGTCATGGATATTTTAAAAGCAAACTTGGCATGTGAACAACTCATACAAATCGTTCAAGAGTTCACCAAGTGTTTGGATTATCCTCACACTTCTCCTCATGGATTTTGGACTTACCTCACCCATTCTTTAAGAGCTTTGGACTCAACGAAACTCTTGGGAGTTCACTTTGCTTTTGGGAGACTCTTTGCTTTATCTCAACCAAGTTCAAGAGTTCTTGGCTCATCCTCACCAAAGGGAAGAGTTCTTGACCTTTCCATACTCAAGCAAACTCATACAAACGTCATGTAATCATTTGAAAACATAACATGGCATCAAGAATCATGGCATATAAAGGCATGCTAGCATACTTTTCATAGCTTGAAAATACACATATACACATTTTAAGACAAGCTAAACACACATCCATGCATAAGAGAAAGTGGAGAGAGCTACCTTGTGTATACTCACACACTTTTTCCTGGAAATTCAAGCCTTCTCTTTTGGCCACACACCCACAAGTTGGTGGAGATAGTCTCTCTTGGCCTATATACAATTTATGAGAGCCAATTAGGTTCATAAAGCATATTCTAAGGCTACATAATTTGAGGAAACACTAGATTGCTCTATAGGTTCAATTATGGTCCCTAATTGCACCTAATAAAGCAACACCCCTCAAATGACTCCTAGGCCTCATTCTTTCCTTTCAAATATGATTCTTGACTCTTTTTAAGCCTCTTGAAGTTATCACATTATTAAAACAAAGGACCGAGCATCATGTTACTTCTTTACGTCATAATATGGAACTTAAGGCACCAAATCACCTTCCATGAATTCTAAATTTTTTCCAAGGCCTCCCTTCATTTTCATTCATCAAATATGACTTAAGAATGAGCTTAGAGAAATTTAAAACTCTCCCTAACTATATGGAACATGCTCGGCCGAGACATGTTTAGGTTTAGGGCTTCTTGGAGATGTTTTCGTTTTCTTGAAGGAAGAAGCTTATGGGGAGCATCTCAAGTGTCTCAAGAACTTATTTAAACTCTTAATTAGATGTAGGAAGTATCATATACATTTAGAATTTGAAAGGCGCACTAGAAACCTTAGGTTTTGCATCTTGCATTCTAATGACTATTTTCATGGTTTTCTTTGCATATTCTTATTCCTCTCCATCAAATACCTAAGATTCATGCCTGGTTGGGCTTGAAAATTAGATCCTCCTAGGGTTCTTAGTGTAGGTCAAAATGGAGAAGAAAGGAACATCAATATAGCTACCATAGGATGCAATTTTACTTTATTTCCTTGGTTAGTTTGGCTTGAATCTTGTTTTCTCAACGCTCTTCTCTCCAAATCCGAAATTTCCCCTTTGTTCTTCCTTCAAAACAGCCCTCAAAAATTCAAAAAAATCATGGAGAAGAAGAGGGGAAAAGAAGAGAAGAGATTGGTGGAGAGAAAGCATGAAAAATAAGCAAATTTCCATACCTAAAAGCTTGAATTTTTCCTCCTTCTTTCCTTCTCTTGGTGCGCCCCTCTCCTAGGGCTTTGCTTCTAATTTGGGGATGAAAAATCTGAAATGAAATTAGGGAGAATGTAAGGCGCCACCTATATATGGCTAGGGCAAAAAGACTTTTTCAAAAATTTCAATTTTGCCCTTCATACTTTGCATTTTCATTTCTCCTTCATTTTAGCTCCTTTTTGAGAACCGTCTTTTCCATTATAAAATTTAGGTTCCTAATTAAGAAAAATGCTTTTAGAATCACTCAAATCAGAGCTAAAACCTTTTTGAACAGATCCGTCAAAGTTCAGGCACACTGACGTTGCAAAACGTCCACCGAAGGGGATTTAACTATCGCGGGGCTTCCCATGATTTTTAGGGCCTCTAAGAACCCCAGAGAACTCAAAACTTTTGTTTAAAAAGCCCTCTAGTATGAATTCCAAAAATTGCCCAAAATTACAAAAATGCCATTACATTTCGTAAAGTTTTTGTCAAAATTTGTTTCTTCATTCTAGCTCCGTTTTTCCTTCCGCCTGAGGCTAGGATTCTCATTTTTAGGAGGCTAGAATGTTACTCAATTTTTTTAGGACCTTAACTAATTCATTTCGAGGGACCTGCTTTGAAAACGCACCCATCTCCATCTTTTAATGAAAACTAGATATTACAAGCTGCCCAGAAATCTGATACAACTTACTGATATAAATTTTGAAAATTCATAACTAATCCCACAAAAATTCAATTCATGCAATCTATATCAATTTAGAAAGCTACAGATGCTAAAAGGAAAAAATAGTTCCAAACCAATCCAAGAGCATTCATGTAATATCTGGTTCTCTGAAAATGAAAGAAGATGTGAGAAATGTAACGTAAATTTCTCTGTTAACGAATGAAACTCACTGGATACAAAAGGAAGTCCCCTGAAATGATGTAGTTAAGATCTTAAAAAATTTGACAAGCATTCTATACTCCTAAAAATGAGAATCCTAGGCTCACACAGAAAGAAAAACGGAGCTAGAATGAAGAAACAATTTCTTACGAAAAGCTTACGAAAGTAATGGCATTTTCGTAATTTTGAGTAAATTTTAGAATTCACATAGGAGGGCTTTTTAAATAAAAGTTTTAAGTTCCCCAGAGTTCTCAAAGGCCCTAAAAACCATGGAAAGCCCCGAGACAGTTAAATCCCCTCCGGTGGACATTTTCCAACGTTGGTTGGCCCTAACTTTGACCGGTTCGTTCGATAAGGTTTTAGCTTCAAATTGAGTGATTCCAAAGGCATTTTATTAAATTAGGAACCTAAATTTTATAATGAAAAAGATGATTCTACAAAAGGAACTAAAACGAAGCCGAAACGAAATTGCCATTATGGAAGGATAAAATGGAAATTTTTGAAAAGGTGTGTTTCTAGAAGCTCCCACACACTTCCCCTTTCTTCTCTCACCTTCTTAAGCATGAAATTTCTGGCCAAAATATAGAATATGATCTGCTCTCTTAGGCTCACAAGAAGGGGAAGAAAAGGAGGAGAGAAATTAAGAAAAAGGTATAGATTCTTGGTAGTTTTCTATGCTTTCTTCCATCCAAACCTCCTCTCCTCCATTCTTCTTTATTTTCTATAATTAAAATGAAGTTTAAAAATCTGTTTTAAGGGAGAAATTGAGAGAAAAAATCGGATTTCAAAAGAGGAGCTCAAAGAACACAAGATTCAAGTGAGAAAAAGCAAGAAAATAAGGTAATTTCTCTTCCTATGGTTGCCATCTTTGGTTCCCTTCTCCACCATTTTGCCCCACTTGAGAAAACCCTAGGACGAGATGATTTTTAGGCAGAAACAAGCATGAATATAAGGAAAAAGAGTGTTTAGATTAAGAATATGCAAAGGGAATTATCAAAAAACTATTAGATTTCAAGATACAAATTCTAGGGTTTTGTGTGCACCTTATAAAATCTGACCTCATGTGATGATTCCTAGGTTTAATTAAGAGTTTAAATGAGTTCCTAAGATCTATAAGATGCTCCCCATAAGCTTCCTCCTTCAAGAAAACAAGGCACACTCCAAGGAACCCTAAACCATGCATAGTCTCAGCCAAATCATGTTCTTATAGCTAGGGAGAGTTTTAAATTTTTCTAAGGCCATTCTTGAGTCATATTTGATGAATGAAAATGAAGGGAGGCCTTGGAAAAAATTTAGAACTCATAGAAAGTGATTTGGTGCCTTAGGTTCCATATTATGACCTAAAGAAGCAACATGATGTTAGACTTCTTGTTTTCATTGTGTAATGACTCCAAGAGGCTTAAAAGGAGTCAATAATCATATTTGAATAGAAAGAATGGAGCCTAGAAATTATTTGAGGGGTGTTGCTTCATTAGGTGCATTTATGGACCATAATAGAGCTTATAGAGCAATCTAGCATCTAAGCAAATTGTATGGCCTTAGAGATTGATAACTATATGCCTAGTTTTTATCTTTTTGGAACCATAATGATGCTTCATGATATATATGATGTTGTAAATGGTCTATGACTCTTGAGACATGTGTAAATATGACATTATATGATGTATAAATGTATGGATATGATGTATGAGCTCTAGCATATATTTTGAGTATGTAATTGCCAAGTATGTAATTTGGAAGTTTGATGTAAATGTACATAAGTGTGGGTTAAATGGCCAAAATGAGATGCATGAGGTTTGGGACCATTTGGGCAGCTCACACAAGTCTCAAATATGCTTTTAGACTTGCCCACAAGGTGCCACAACCAAGAGAAAGCCATTTGGCAATTTTGGTACCTCATATGAAGTCAAAATTGACCATAATAGAACCCCTCGTCTTTTTTTGGCCAAATGAGTTAGTTTTGATCAGAGATTTAGCATGAAATTAGGTGTCATTAAGAGTTTTTTGGCAAGCTAAAGATCATAATTTTTGGAGGTCTACAAAATATTTGATAATTTTTCAAAGTTGGCAATTTTTATGGTTTTGGTCTACTACACTATTCCTTTGGTCCGAAATTACATTTTCTCACATGAGGCTCAAATGATGTCCAATTGCCATGAAATTTTATACAAAAAAAACTAAATAATCATAGTGACCCGTGCCAACTAAAAGCACCTCATTTGGAGTTCGAGAGAGAGAGATATGAATTTTTAAAGTTTCTGGCTAGTATCAGTAATTTTGCCCGACCAGAGGTATTGGTTTATTAAATTATAAGGTTTGGGCTTGATGAACTGGTTTGGAGATATTTTTTTTTTCTAACTAACATCCACAGCTTTCTAGATTGGTATCATTTGCATGGTTTGGATTTTTTTGGAATTAATTAGACATTTTCAAAATTTTCTGCAGAATTCTGTGACAGTTCCCAAATGTAGTCTGACCTCCAGACAATTTTGGATATCAAACTTCCTCTTTAATGGATTTTATGATCTGGGCGGATTTTTAGTGTGAAGTAGACATCCATAACTTCCCAAAATGGCCAAGATTACATGATTTTGATTTTTCTAGAATTAATTATGATTTTTAAAATTTTGATAAGAAAGAGAGCCAAATCTGGTCGAAATTAAATATCTACATTTTATGCTCCATTTCGGTTTCCATGAATTGTGAGCATGGTTTTGTGATGCAAAGGAGTTGTATTGATGTAATTAAATATGGAAAAGTATAGTATTTGCTCATACGGCCCACATGACATCAAATAAAATTTTTATATGTAGCGCAACACAAGTTAATCCATTATTTAGATCCCATTTTCTTACAACTCCTAAGCAATGCATGTTATGGAGCATGTTAATTGATGAGGAAGGAAGATTGACAACCATATGCCTAGTTTTATTCTTTTTAGAACCATAATGTTGCTTCATGATGTATATGATGTTGTAAATGGTCTATGACCCTCGATGTAACACCATAATTCTAGCTCATCTCATGCCTTTGAATAGTATAATTATCATGAAACATATATATAATTCCCATAGAGGAAGCATGACAATTTAGACTTTTATTTGCATTTCGTCATATCTAAAAATCCATTCGGTGTCACATGGATCGAGTGAGCTCATACTATACATCCTCATATTTAACTACATCATTACAACTCTTTTGCATCATAATAACATGCCTACAACTCATGGAAACCCAATTGGAAGATGGAATACGAGGTTTCATTCTCGGCCAAAATTGGCCTCTTTTCTAGACAAACTTTGAAAAATCATAACTAAATCTAAAAAAATTGAAATCATATAATCTTGGTCATTCTGGAAATCTTAGGATGTTTACTTCACAAAAAAAATATTTCTTGGTCATAATATTCATAATCTAGGGTGTTTGACATTCAAAATGGTTTGAAGGTCAGACTGAATTCTGGAACTATCACAGAATTCTGCAGAAAAATTTGAAAATGTCCAATTAATTCCACCAAAATCTAATCCATACAAATGATATCAATATGGAAATATCTGGATGTTAACCAGAGAGAAAAAATATTTCCATATCAGTTCATCAAGGCCAAACCCCAGAATTTGATGGAACAGTAGTTCTAGTCAGGCAATTTACTAATACTGGGTAGAAACTTCAAAGATTCATATCTTCCTCTCTGGACCGCCAAATGAGGTGCTTCTAGTTGGCACAAGTCACTGTGATTACCTAGTTTCATTGCATAAAATTTCATGGCAATTGGACATCATTTGGATCTCAGAAGATAGAAAACAATTTTGGACCAAATGAATAGTGCAGCAGACCAAATCCATAAAATTTGTCAATTTTAAAAAATCATCAAATATTTTGTAGACCTCCAAAAATTATGATCTTTAGCTTCCCAAAAATCTCTTAATGAGACCTAATTTCATGTCAAATTTCAGATCAAGACTAACTCATTTGGCCAAAAAGTGATATAGGGTTCTATAATGGTCAAATTTGGCTTCATATGAGGTGCCAAACTTGCCAAATGGTCATCCCTTGGTGTTGGCACCTTCTGGGCAAGTCTAAAAGTATATTCAAGATTTGTGTAAGCTGCCCAAATGGTCCCAAACCTCATGCATCTCATTTTGGCCATTCAACCCTCACTTATACACATATTCATGTCCCAAGGTACTGTTCAATTAAATTATGAGATCTAGGCTTGATGAACTGGTTTGGAGCTATTTTTTCGCTCTAGTTAACATCAACAGCTTTCCAGATTAGTATCATTTGCATGGATTGGATTTTTTTGGAATTAATTGAATATTTTCAAAGTTTTTTGCAGAATTCTATATTAATTCCAAGATGCAGTTTGACCTGTGGACAATTTTGAATGTCAAACATCCTCTGTGATGAATGTCATGGTCTGTATGTATTTTTAATGTGAAGTAGACATCTATAGATTCCTATAATGACTAAGATTGCATGATTTCAATTTTTCTAGAATTAGTTATGATTTTCCAAAGTTTGGGCAGAATAGGGGGCAAATCTGGCCGAAACTAAATAAGCCCATTTCATGCTCCATTTCAGTTTCTATAAGTTTTTGACATGATAATATGATGCAAATGAGTTGTTTCGATGTAACTAAATATGAGAATATAAAGTATGGGCTCACACGGTCTACCTGAGACTAATTACAATTTTTAAGTACGATGTAACGCAAAGAATGTCAATATTTATTCTCCTTTTTCCTTATACTTCCATGGATAGAATGATGTAAGGCATGTGTACATGATGAGATGAGTTTGAATTTATGGTGTTACATGAGGGGTCAGGCTAGTACTTTTTAAGTTGGGAGACATGGAGTACATTATGGACTTGGTTTAAATTTGGGGGGAAAGGTTAGTTTGCAAGTCACAGGTCCTACTTTATCAAAAATTTGAAAAGGACCTATGTACTTTGGACTGAGCTTTTTACTCTTTATGGACCATCCTATCCTTGTGACTGGAGACACTCTAATAAAGACATGGTCTCCAATTTTAAGCTCTAATGCCCGTCTATGTTTATCTACATAACTTTTCTATCTACTCTAGGCTGTTAGTAGTTTCTTTCTGATGGTTTCTATTTGTTTAGAAGTCTGGTCCACTAACTCTGGGCCTATAAGGCTTTGCTCTCTTAGCTCAATCCAACACATCAGAGACCTACACTTCCTCCCATACAATGTCTCATATGGTGCCATCTGTATACTTCTGTGATAACTATTATTATAGGCAAACTCCACTAGAGGCAAGTATGTATCCTAGTTCCCTTTTATCTCTAAGACATATGTCCTCTAGGGTTTGGATGGTTCTTTCTGTCTGTCCATCCGTCTGAGGGTGATAGACTGTGCTAAATCTGAGTCTAGTACCTAGAGCATCTTGTAATGATCTCCAAAAATTCGATGTGAATTTGGGATCTCTATCTGACACTATACTCCTAGGCATGCCATGCAGTCTAACTATCTCCCTGATGTATAGTTGGGCTAATTTATCTAGGGCATAAGTGGCTTTCATAGGTAAAAAGTGCGCTGACTTTGTTAACCTATCTACTATTACCCATATTGCATCATACCCCGATGATGTCCTGGGTAAACCCATGACAAAATCCATTGCTATACTATCCCATTTCCATTCCGGGATATCTAGGGGCTGAAGTAACCGAACTAGTTTTTGGTGTTCCATTTTCACTCTTTGACATACTAGACATCAAGAGACATACTCTACTATGTCTGTTTTCATTTTAGGCCACCAGAACATTTTCTTCAAATCTTAATACATTTTATTACTGCCTAAATGAATGGTATACTTACTTTTATGTGCCTCATCTAGTATTTTCTCTTTGATTTCTATGTTTCTAGGCACATATAGCCTATCCCTGTATCTAACTATATCATCCTTAGACAGATTGAACTCCTGATGCTACCGTGGGCTCTAATCTTATTCAATTTGTAACAGAAATGATTTTAATTTTTCTAGAATTAGTTATGATTTTTCAAATTTTGTAACAGAAATCGGCAAATTTTGGACGAAAATGAATACATGTATTTTATGCTTCCTTTTGGTTTCCATAAGTTATAGGCCACTTCTGGTAATGTAAATGAGTTATATCTATGTAATTAAATATGAGAATATGATACATGAGTTCATATGGCCCACAGGACTCCAAAGAAAAATTTTATATGCAACGCAACGCTAAGAAATGCATTATTTTAATGCCATTTTTCTTACTCTGATGAATTGCATGATATGACATGGAAGTAGAATGAAATAAGCTAGAAATATATGGTGTTACACATTCTATGGTACCATGATGATGTTTTATGCATTTAAATGATGTTTTATGTGCTTAGTTTAGTTTGCTTGAGTGTGGAAAAGCCAAGAACCCTCTAGCCATGGTGAGAATAAGGCAAGAATCCTTAAAGTTGGTTGAGACAAAGTAAAGAGTCTCCCAAAAGTGAGATTGACTCCCAAGAGTAAGGTTGAATCAAAACCTCTTAAAAAAATAGGTGAGGCAAGTCCAAAATCCACAAGTAAATGGGTGAGGCTAATTCACTCACTTGGCAAGTCTATGTATGTTACGTATGACTCGTTCAAATGCCAAGAATGTTTCTTGAATGTTTACATATGTTAATATGTCCATGCATGCATTTCAAGGCTTGTATTGCATACTTTATGTGTGATTGAAAGGGAGATGAGCTATTGGGATTCTTTGAATGTCATTCTCTCCTTTCCAATATTTTCACATGCTAGGTAAACCAAGAGAACAAGGTAATTGGAGTCAACAACTTGAAAGATAAAAGTATGACATCAAAGGGCATGGATTTTGCTTCTTTAAAGCCATATGAGTGGCAAATGTTGTAACCTATTATTGTATATATCCTATGAAGTTGTGAACATGTATAATTATGCTAATGTATCATGTACAAATGAGATTTAGGGTTATATGTATAGAAATGTGCATTTTAGACATGTAATGGCTAGACTAGTTTTATGGAAATATGTGTGTGGCATGGGGGTGACAGGGTGAGTTTCCAAATTTTGGATTTGTACACCTTTGAGACAAGTTTAAAATGTCATTTTGGTGCAATCCCACATATTCAAGTGGCCACACAAGCTTGGGAAGCAAATTTGGACACCTTGAGGCTAGTTATGACTATAAAAATGACCAAACTGGAATCTTATAGCACAAAATGACCAAATGAATGAATCTTCCCATGAAATTTTGTAGACATGTAGGGCTCATTGAGGTCTTTCTAGGAAGATAAAGTTAAAAAATCAGAGCTCTATAGAATTAATTATGAATTTTCAAAGTTGGGAAATTTTCTAGTTTTAGTTCAGTGCACTATTCATATGGTTAGTTTTGTGTTCTATGTCATCTGATAGTCAAATAGTGTCTAATGCTTGTAAAATTTTACAAGTATAAACTAGAGGTTATAATATTTCTACGGCCACCAAGATCCCTTCATTTGAAGGTCTAAGCAGAGAGTTATGGATTTTTGAAATTCCATGTCAGTACTAGTAATGCCACTAGGCCTCCAATACTGTTCTATCATAATTCACTTCCTAAATGGACTTGATGTGATCTAGAATATTTTTCCCTTAAAGCTAACATCTGTAGCTTCTCATATTGACAAGTTTGCATGATTTGGAATTTTTTAGAATTAGTTATGAATTTCTAAAGTTTATGACAGTAAGTTGTGACAGTAGCCCAAGCAGCTATGATCTTGTTTGAAGCTTGAATCTAAGAAGATTGTTAAGGAATTTTGGCTAAGAATTTCTATTTTATTTTTCCTTTCTTTCTACATCAATTTTTGTTCTTGAACTTGCTTGATTAAGCTTGTAACTGACTAAGATTGGTGTAATTTAATTGATAGCTGGTCAGATGTCAATTAGGAGAGTAATTCATGATTAATGGATTGATTTAAGTGCTGAATTTTTCATTGACCTTCAATTATCCATGTATGCAATTAAGGTGTTTGATGAAATGCTTGTGAAAAATTGTTTGCTTAAATGTCTAATTTGAGGTCTCTTTAGAGTTTAATTGGTTAATTGAACATTCTAAGATGATAGTTTAGAGGTTAAATTGATGGATTAATCATTCAAATTTAGTGTTCATTAATCCTAATGATAAGAATTAATAATTCAATGCGGAGTTGAGGTTTTAATTTTATATTAAATTGTTGATATCTTAAATCTCGTATGGTAACTCAAGACACATTGCTTTAACACAAATAGGGACTCAGACCAAAACCATTGATAATTGAATTAGAATAATAATAGTGGATATCAAGGGATAAATCTAAAGCTGGTCATATGTTTATTAGTTGTTCTTAATTCAAGTGTTTAAGTAGTAGTTATGAACTTTAATTCAATTTAAATTTTAGCTAGTTTAATTAATTCAAAACCCCTTCAATTAGGTAGCTTTTAGTTTCTCTTTTACACTTAGAAAACTCAATTGAATATTGAAATCTATTTCCAAGGGAAATAATATAGGTTATGCCACTAGCTACAAATCTTACTCCACCTAACTTATTTGAGGTTGCTCAACACAACTAGTAGTGCACAAGGGTTTACATGACATAAACATCATATACATCCATACTTTGATTTTAAATTATACAAAATCCTATTTGATTATCAAAGTTTCATCACTCAAACTCCTTGGCTTCCATTTCTTGCTCCATGAGACTCACATAAACATGGTTAGACATAAAGTAGGCAAGAGTAAGATTCAAAGAAGCCCAATAGTTTTTTTACCCTTTTAAGCATACATATATGGCATATTTTCATATCAAAGAATACAAGCATGTACTAAATGCTTAGACTATGTATACATAATCACATTTTCAAGTTATATGTACTCATTCAAATCAAACATAGGCTCTAGGAACTTTTGGCCTAACCTTACCAAATTTCTTTAGGGCTTTCAGATTAGCCTCACTCACTTTTAGGGACTTTTAACTTAGCCTCACTCTCTTTTGAAACTTTTGACTTTGTCTCACCTATTCTTACGGACTTTCTGCGTCTCCTCACTTAATCTAAGGGACTTTTGGCATAACCTCACCTATTAAAGCCATCTTACATTCAAAATACATTTCCAAAAGCATAATGGTACCAAAAACATTTAATCAATAGCTATAGGAATATCTCATGATTCAATCATACATATAAGCATCCAAGGACAATCAAACAACCAATAAATATATATAAGAAAGGATAGAGAGCTACTTTGAAACAAGAAACAAAAGTTTTCTTTCTTGAAGTATACTTTCCCTTCTTGGCCTCACACACAAACTTAGGAGGAGCTTGATTTGCTTAGCCTAGACACATCAAATACATCATTGGAACCAATTCTAGTCTCACATAAATTTTATACAACCATATTCTAGTTTATGGTATGCTTATGGTTGCATATAAGGCCATAATGAAGCAACTCCTATGATTTATGATCTTGGTTCTAATTTCTCACTCAATTTAAGTCTCATGACTCTATTTAAACTCATTAGAGTCATTACAAATTCAACTCCAAGAGCTAACACTAAGTTGTTTCTTTATGCCTAAAAAGGAACTTAAACTTCCATCTTTCAAACTATGGCTTCTAAATTTAAACCAATGGTTTCTTTGGTGTTTATTATTCATATATAGACTATTTCTATCCTTAGAATCAAAGAATACTCTCCTTAGGTACCCCTTTGTCCTCTTGGTCGAGACATGCATGTGGTTAAGGAGCCCATGGAGTTTCATTCAATTTCCTAGGGGTTTTGGTATCTATGAAGTGTAATACCATATCTTTCTAGCCTTCCTCATGCAATTCACATGCTTCACGACATACATTACTTAGAAGTTGTAAGAAAATGGGATATAAATAATGAATTAAATTTATGTTACGCTACACATGAAAATTCTATTTGATGTCACATGGGCCATATAAGCACATAGTATACTTTTCCATATTTAATTACATCAATACAACTCCTTTGCATCACAAAATCATGCCCACAATTCGTGGAAACCAAAATGAAGTATCAAATGTGGCTATTTAATTTCGGCCAGAATTGGCCCTTTTTCTGATTAAACTTTGGAAAATCATAACTAATTCTAGAAAAATAGAAATCATGCAATCTTAGTCATTATGGAAAGCTATGGATGTCTACTTCATATTAAAAATATGTCTAGACCATAACAACAATCACAAAGGATGTTTGACATCCAAAATTTTCCATAGGTCAGACTGCATTCTGGAACTATCATAGAATTTTGTAGAAAAATTTGAAAATGTCCAATTAATTCCAAAAAAATCCAAACATGGAAATGATACCAATATAGAAATCTATGGATGTTAGCTAGAGAGGAAAAATATCTCTAGACTAGTTCATCAAGTCCAGGCCTTGGAATTTAATGAAACAATAACTCAGGTCGAGAAAAATTTCTGATACTAGATAGAATGTTCAAAAATTCATATATCCCTCTCTAGACCTCAAAATTAGGTGCTTCTAATTGTCAAGAGTCTCTGAGAATGTCTAGTTTCTCTGTATAAAATTTAATCAAGTCCAGGCCTCGAAATTTAATGGAATAGTAACTCAGGTCAGGAAAAATTCTTGATACTAGATAGAATGTTCAAAAATTCATATCTCCCTCTCTAGACATCAAAATGAGGTGCTTCTAATTGTCAAGAGTCGCTGAGAATGTCTATTTTCTCTGTATAAAATTTTGTGGCAATTGAACATCATTTGAGCCTTGTGTGATAGAATTCATTTTCGAAGCAAATGAATAGTGCAGCAGACCAAAACCAGAAAAATGGCCAACTTGGAAAAATTTTCAAATATTCTGTAGACATCAAAAAATTATGATCTTTAGCTTCTCAGAAAGCTCTTAATGAAACCTAATTGTATACCAAATCTCAGACTAAGAATAACTCATTTGGCCAAAAAGTGATATAGGGTTCCATTATGGTCATTTTTGGCTCCATATGGGATGCCAAAATTGCTAAATGGCTTTCCTTTCGTTTTGGCACCTTTTGGGCAAGTTTAAAAGCACATTTAGGACTTGAATGAGCTGCCCAAATGGTTCCAAACCCCATGCATCTTATTTTAGCCCACACATATGGACATTACATGAAACTTTCCAAAATGCATACTTTGGCATTACATATCCAATTTCTATTCTAGGGTTCATACATCATGTTCATACATGTATACATCACATAATATCACAATTACATATGTCTAAGGGGTCATAGACCATATACATCAAAGGGATACATCATATGATATAATTATGGTCTTAAAGTGGCAAAACTTGAGTATTTGGTTGTCAATCTTCTTTCTTAAATGTTGTCGGCTCCCATTACCATAGCCACTTGTCCACCTAGCATATTAGATCATTGGAGAGGAAGGAATGAGATTCAAAGAATCCCAATAACTCATCTCCCTTTCAATCATACATAATATATGTAAAGCAAGCCTTAAAAATGCATGCATGGACATAATACAAATCATGAGAATTCAAGAAGCAAGCTTAGCATGTGAACAAGTCATAAAAGATATTCAAGAGCTCACTAAGTGTTTGGATTGGCCTCACACTTCTTCTCATGAATTTTGGACTCGCCTCACCCATTCTTTGAGAGCTTTAGACCATACTCTTGGGAGTCCACTTTACTTTTGGAAGACTCTTTGCTATATCTCAACAAATCTCAAAGGTTCTTGGCTCATCCTCACTATGAGGAAGAGTCCTTGGCCTCTCCACACTCAAGCAAAGTCAACAAATATCATGCATTCATTTGAAACATAACATGGCATCATGAAATCATGGCATATAAACTAGATTATCATTAGAATATTTCAAAATTTTCTAAGTGCAACTAAAACCCTACTTACTATAACTTGATTTCTAAAGCTTCTTTTTTAGTTCCAATTGCATATTCTTGTTCCTTATATTCTAAAACCCTTGTTCCTACCTAATTATGACTTGAATTCATCCTCTCCCACATGGGCCTAGGTCTGGCTGAAATGCTCATGGAAGAAGCAACCAAGAAGGAGCAAGAAGGACCATGATATCTTACCTTGTAGTCTCACTATTTCCTTTATCTGGGGTGTAAGTGGCTTTAATGGCTAAGAAATAACTTGACTTGGTTAACTTATCCATTATCACCCATATGGCATCATGCCCTAATGATGCCCTTGGTAATCCCATGACAAAATCCATAGCTATGCTATCCTATTTTTACTTCGAGATATTTAGGGGCTGAAGCAACCAAGTTGGCTTCTAGTGTTCTATTAACTCTGTAACATACTACATACTAGGAGGCGACTCAACTATGTTTGTTCTCACTCCAAGCCACTAAAACATTTTCTTTAGATCATGATACATTTTATTACTACATAGATGAATGTTGTATTTATTTTTATGTGTCTCTTCTAATATCCTTTCTTTCAATTTCGAATCTCTAAGCACATACAGCCTATTCTTGTACCTTAGTATTTCATCCTTAGATAGATTGAAATCTAAAGTGCTACCCTGGGACATCTGAGCTCTAACTTTTCTGATATACTCATCTACATGTTGAGCTTTTTTATCTAATCTCTGAGGTCATTCTCTATTCGGGTTTCACTCATCAATAACTTCTTAGAATGCACCTAACATGAGAGATTCAAATCTCTTAATCTCTCCATAAAACAAAAAGGCAATAAGGATTGGCATTTTATAATATCCAGTTCTTCAAAAACCAGAGAAAACATGAGAAACGTAACATACAGTTTCTTCGTCAACGAACGAAACTCATCGGATACAAAAGGAGGTCCCCCGAAATGATGTAATTAAGGTCTCAAAAAATTTTGGAAGCATTCTAGACTCCTAAAAATGAGAATTATAGGCTCAGACGGAAAGAAAAATGGAGCTAGAATGAAGAAACAATTTCTTACAAAAAACTTACAAAACGTAATGGCATTTTCGTAATGTTGAGCAAATTTTGGAATTTACATAGGAGGGCTTTCTAAATGAAAGTTTTAAGTTCTTCAGGATTCTCAGAGGCCTTAAAAACCATGGGAAGCCCTGGGACAATTAAATCCCCTTAGGTGGACGCTTTTCATATGTTGGTACACCTAAACTTTGATGGATTCGTTCAAGGTTTTAGCTCTGATTTGAGTGATTCCAAAGATATTTTATTTAATTGGGAACCGAAATTTCATAATGAAAAAGAAGGTTCTAAAAAAGGAGGTAAAATGAAGGAGAAATGAAAATGTCAAGAACAAAGGGCAAAATGGGAATTTTTGAAAAAATGCTTCTTCCTCCCTTATAAATAGGTGGCGCCTCACACTCTCCCTCACTTAGCTTCAGATTGTTCTACCTTAAATCAAAAGAAAAGCCCTAGGAGAGTGGCACACCAAGAGGAGAGGAAAAGGAGGAGAAAATCCATGCTTAAGGTATGTTTCCATGATAGTTTTTCATGCTTTTCTTTATCCACACCTCTTCTCCTCCCTTCTCCTTTATTTCATTTGATGAAAATGGAGTTTATAAATTTGATTCAAGGAAGAAATTCAAAGGAAAATTCGGATTTGAAGAGAGGGGCTCAAAGAACACAAGATTCAAGTAAGAAAAAGTAAGAAAACAAGATAATTTATTTTCCTATAGTTGTCATCTTTGGTTCCTTTCTTCACCATTTGGCCCCACTTGAGAAAACCTTAGGAGGAGATGATTTTTATGCAGAACCAAGCATGAAACTAAGGAAAAAGGGTGTGGAGATTAAGAATATGCAAAGGGAATTATCAAAAAACTATTAGATTTCAAGATGTAAATTTTAAGATTTTGTGTGCACCTTCCCAAATCTGATTTTATATGATGATTCCTAGGTCTAATTAAGATTTTAAAAGAGTTCTTAAGATCCCCAAGATGCTCCCCACATGCTTCCTCCTTCAAGAAAACAAAGAGAATTCTAAGGAGGCCAAAAAGGGTCTATGTCTCGACCAAGCAAGGTTGGGGTAGCTAGGGCGAGTTTTAAATTTTTCTAAGGCCATTCTTGAGTCATTTATGATGAATGAAAATGAGGGGAGGCCTTGGAAAAAATTTAGAACTCATAGGTGTAACACCATAATATATTAACCCTAACTAATCTCTGCTTAAGCTTGATTCCATATGATTTCCAAAGAAAATGACAAAAGTCGTGGCATTTTTCCTACTATGTATCAGAGTTTAAACACTTATAATTTGCCCTGTGGGTCCCGTGAACCCATCAATCATAGAATTTACTCAAACTACATTTGTACAACTCATACATAGCATAAAACAGCTTATGAACCATGGATATGAAGCCCAAAACCCCAAAATATAATTTCTCAAAACAGGCCCAAAAGTCAGATTTTTGGCTTTAACTTTGAAAAATCATAACTAATTTTAGAAAAATGAGAATTAAGCAAACCATAGCTTTCTATAAATCAATAAGTCTTACCTTTACACTAAAAATAATTCCCAACCACAATCTCAGCGTTTGGACCAGGTTTGACATCGAAAAAAGAGACAGAGGTCCGGCTGTCCCTGGTACTGATTAGCTTGCTGTCCTGAACCTCAAAAATTCATAACTAATTCCAAAAAAATCCAATATGGACAAACTATGCTAATTTCTAAAGCTACAGATGTTAACTAGAGGAAAAAAATAATTTCAAATCATTTTAGTAGCCTTTGGACCTTAAAAACTAATGGAACAGTAACAAAGGTCAGATGGCTTCCCTGATACTGACACGGAACTTTAGAAAGTCATTTCTCCCTCTACAGACCTCTAATTGAGGTGCTTCTAGTTGGTATAGGTCACTGTGGATATCTAGTTTCTGCCCATAAGATTTTATGACAATTGGACACCGTTTTGTCCATGAATGACACAAATTCATTTTCGGACTAGTTGCACAGTACAATAACCAAAACCAGAAAATTCTCCAATTTTAAAAATTTGCCAAATATTCCCTAGACCTTTAAATATTACCCACTTTACCTTACCAAGAAACTCTCAACAAGATCTAGAGGCATCCAAATTTCATATCAAGAAGAGCTCATTTGGTCATATTTTGACAGAGCTCACAAATTTGGCAATTTTGATATCATAAATGGTTCGGGATAAATGGTCTCCTACATACTCTAACACATCTTGGGCAAGTTTTAAAGTATAAGCACAACATATATGAATTGCCCAAGTGATCCAAACCAACACACATCTCAAACTCACCATGCTACGGGCAAATGAAGTCCAATTGCTATAAAATTTTATAGGTAGAAAATAGAGGTCATAAGTGAATTGTGACAATTAGAAGCACCCCATTTGGATGTCTAAAGAGGGAGATATGATTTTTCAAAGATGCAGTCCACTGTCAGGCATCCAACTAGACCTTAGTTATTGTTTGATCAAATTCAGGGTTTGGGCGAGCTTCAACTAGTCTGGAATTATTTTTCTCCTCTAGCTAACATCCTTAGCTTTCCAGATTGGTATCATTCACTCTAATTGTAATTTTTTGGAATTAATTAGACATTTTTGAAATTTATATCAGTAAACTATGATAGCATCAGGACCCAGTTCGACCTCCAGACTATTTTGCATGTCAAACGCTGTGTGTGTGGGATGTTATGACATGTACATATTTTTATCATAATGTATACATCCCAAGCTTTCCATAATGACCAAGATTACATGATTTCAATTTTTCTAGATTTAGTTATGATTTTCCAAAGTTTTGGACAAAATGGGAGCAAATTTGGCCGAAATTCACTAAGTTCAATTTATGCTCCATTTTGGTTTCCTTGAGACATGAGCAAGATTTTGTGATGTAAATAGGTTGTAATAATGTATTTAAATATGAGGATGTATGGTATGAACCTAGACTATTTAAAATTTTTAAGCATGATGTAATGCGATCAAATCTATTATTGTTGGTTCCTTTTTCCATGTGCTCTTATGAACATGATGATATGGAGCTTATGAATGCCATGAATGGGGTTAGATATATATGGTATTACAAAATACAATATATTATGAAGTGAGCAAATTATTATGATCAATTGTTATTGTTATTGTCTTTTTTATATAATATGGTATAGGAGATTGAATTGAAGACCTGTAGCAAACAACTCAAACCCTTTACTGTAGTTTACCTAGCGGGTTACAATCACCCAATTTTAGTTATATAGTTAGAAATGATTTTGAAAAAAGTTTAAAAAAGGTTAAACAACTCTCTATGCTCTTACCAAAATACTTAAATTACATAGTGCTCTTTTCTGTATTAAGAATATACACTCCCTCTTACTGTATTATAACTAATATTTTGTTATTGGGAATGCCAATATAGTCCATTTTTTATTTTAGGGGAGAAAATTGTAGATTTTTTTTTAAGGAAAGAACTGTATAATTGGGACATCTTTCATAGAAAAAGAGTTTAATTTACCCAATTATATTTGACAATATAAAATAGTAAGCTTTTTAGATTTAGAAAAATGTAAAATCATTTGATAAAACAATAAATTATTAAAAAAAGAAAATATTCCAAAAAGTATATTTTAAGGTTAAATAATTTAAAGATAACAATTTAATTTTTAGAATAACATTTGCATGAAATATATGTGAGCAAATTGTCTGTAGTAATTGATATTACTGGTGATTTTGCAGTAATTAACTTTTAAGCTTTTCTTAGGGACTAAAAATTTAATTATGTATCTAAAAATTATAATTGGAAGAATAACAAATTTTACTATATGATTTGTTAATATCAATTATTGTAGATGATCCCGGTTGAAAATATATATTAATAGCCATAAGCGTTGCCATAAATTTTATAAAGTTTTAAAATAATTAAAAATTTATGATTTTCAACATAAAATGAATAACATCACAATAAAAGTTTTAAAGTAATACATTTTTAAATTAATAGAAGAGATCAATATTCCTTTTGAGAGTTTTTGGTCATTTTTTTTTAATTTTAGGGGACAATTATACATTTTCAAAATAAAGGACCGTACAATTCAAGCATACCTCAAAGGAAAAAAAGTAATTTATTCTTAAAAAATTTCAAAATTGCTAACCATTTTAGTGTCAACAATGAAAATAGAGGGAATGCTATAGAGATGTTGTTGTCATCATGGTCTAGGACTTTATCTCCTGGCACCTCCACCGCTAATGCAAGCATCCATCTAGTTCCATTCTATATCCTGTCCTCCCCTTCGTATCTATTGATCGCTATCCATTTTCCTTGCATCCATCTCGGGAGCGGAGCTATACCGAAAAAGATTTTATAAATTATATAAGTCTTATATTCAAACTCTCTCTTTTCTCACCTCAATCAGTCTTTAAGGAAGGGGAGTACTGAGCTGCTTGAGACACTTCAGTAGCATAACGAAGATCCGCAATTGAACCAGCAGCCCCTTTCGCAACTCGAGGAGATGTCCCGCTTAAAGAGAAGAATCTCCCTGTCAAAGATTACTTGACCGTAAGCGTACACGATTGGGAAAGGGAGCAAAGTGGCATTCTTCCTTAAATTTGAAAATGAATTCTTAATTATATACTAAAAATTAGTATATTAGTATTCTAATAGTTAATTAAATTATGGAATTCTCTGTAAGAGCTGCGGAACTAGCAAGTCTATTAGAAAGTAGAATTAGCAACTTTGTCACTAGTTTTCAATTGGATGAGATCGGTCGAGTGGTGTCCGTTGGAGATGGTATTGCACGTGTTTATGGATTGAACGAGATTCAAGCTGGGGAAATGGTTGAATTTTCTGGCTTTCCGCTTTCAAGCTTTCGCTAGGTCTTGGTCTTCTCTCTTTCCCTTGCTCGATGGGAAGAATAGCGTAATAAAGGAAGAGCCTACTTTCGTACTCAAGGGTTGAGCTTTCGTTTCAAAATAAAGGACCGTATAATTCAAGCATACCTCAAAGGAAAAAAAGTAATTTATTCTTAAAAAATTTCAAAGATGCTAACCATTTTAGTTTCAACAATGAAAATAGAGGGAATGCTATAGAGATGTTGTTGTCATCATGGTCTAGGACCTTTTTCGGGTTATAAGAACTACGCTATGATTAAAATAAATAACAACTTGCATCCATTAAAAGAAAAACCCAATAACAACTTTGTCTAATTCCATAATACCATTTGACCTTTTTACTTCCTTGTTATTAGTTGATTTTGCCACCAATATATGTGCTACCATCTCATTGTTGATTGTGCCTAATATGATTACTAGGTATACAACTAAGAAAAAAATTCTCGAAAATCAAAACTTAATTCTCTTTAAATTGCAAGAAAAGTTGGTTTGTAGTTGTCAAATTGAAAAACAACTCATTTTTGTTATTTTTAGAGTAATCTAGCATTTGCTTCATTTTCATTCCATCCTAAAAATGGTATAAACCCATTTTTTGTTTCAAAACAAATTGCAAGACCTTCAAATGAGTCATATCATTGGATACCGTTGTTTTCCATCATTATTTCTAAATTAGCATACCTACCAATCCAACTTCCTTGTCCTTGTTTTTGGTGTCTTTGCCAACGATGCTAGTAAATCCTCCTATAAATTCATGGGACACCAATACCATTCATGACTAATTAAGGATTCCATATTCAAGAAGATATGGCAAAGTCAAAAATGTTGTTGCTAGCTTTCTCCTTTATTGCACACGAAGTTCTCATTGTGAATGCCATTGGCAAACATCCCTTGGTACCAGCCATGTATGTTTTTGGTAGTTCATCAGTTGATGCTGGAAACAATAACCACCTGAATACACCAGCAAAGGCAAATAAGTGGCCTTATGGTATTGATTTTAATAACGTGAGGGGTCGATACACTAACGGCAAAAATTGGGCTGACTTTGCAGGTAAGTTTGTTAGTAGATGAAATATAATCACTCAATAATTATATTACATTAAGGTTATAGCTTGTAATTGGCAACTGCAACTATAAGCATAGTAGGCCTATTGCGGTAGATTTTAAAATTTTGTTAGGCTTGTGAATATGTTATTCAATAGCTACTTTTGTTTATTTGTTGATTTTTCCTTTGATTATTGCAAACACAATTAAAACATTGACTTAAATTACTATAATTTCAAAGTTTTTTGTCCATTTCATATTACCCAAATATTACAACACTTATGGTGTTTGGTCTTCTCTCTATAGCTATTTATTTGGGCATACCAATGGCTCCTCCATACTTGAATCTCTCGGATTCCGAAAGAAGTCAAATAACTACTGGAATAAACTATGGATCAGGAGCATGCGGAATCTTAAATACAACTAGAGCAGTATGAGATTAAAGCTTCTAACAAAGTTCATTTTGCTTGTGTTTTGCCTTTTTGTATTTTCTTTGAGAATAAATGTTTTATTTTATCACTAATTTTTATGTGTTTCTAACCATCTTCTAACTACTTTTTGCTAAAGGGCGAATGTTTGTCTCTAGGACAACAAATAGAGTACTTCACCTTTACTGTGACAAGGGATCTCCCAAAACAAAAGAATCAAAAGAATTTGCACCAACACTTGGCCAAATCCATATACCTTCTATTTATTGGCATTAATGATTACAATAGTAAGGTGAATGGCAACATCATGGACAAATTTAGTCCACAAGAGTTTGCGGATTACCTCCTTGATGAAATTACAAAGCATATCAAGGTTCATTCTACCTTATTTTACTTTGTTCTATCATTTATATATTAGAGGACTTAACACTTTTAAATCGTGGCGTCCAACATTGCTATAGCTTTAGCTTTTGCAATTGCCAAAGTCTGCAATAGTAGTCATACATACTAATTTATACACAATATTATCACATTTTAGAAAAATGGTCATGATTGTAACCACAATTTAAAATTTTGAGAGGGCCAATCTTGGAGTTAACTTGTGCAATCTAAGTTGCGGTTTATAAACAACGCATGAAATGTTTTATTTTTATTTTTTTTAACAATTCCAGAAACTTTATGATCTTGGAGCTAGAAAGTTTGTGGTGTCTGGCATTTCAACTTGTGAGCCATATCAGTATACAGAACATTGTGAATCGAGATACTATGGAGACAAGCTTCCTCAAAGGGTATTAGAGTTACAAGCCAAACTCCCGGGTTCATTATTTACAATATATGATGTTTTCAAAGTATACAAGAAAATACTCGAAAATCATGAAAAATATGGTAAGCAAATTCATTTTAAGGTCATTTTTGAGATGCTAAATCTACATAAAATCATTTTTTTCCTTAATAAATTTCAATGAAGCATATCTTAATTATGAATTCAGCACACTCTATATGATGCATTCTTTTCTTCACATTTATAGGAATCACAAATATAAAGGAACCTTGTTATGTAGAAGGTAAGCCGATTTGTTCGGATAGATCAAAATACCACCTGTTTGATAAGTGGGGCCATCAAACCGAAGTCTCATGTGAGATTGCTTCAAAGGACTGCTTCAATGGAACTGCATGCTCTCCTTACACTCTTTTTGAGTTGGCCAAGACCCATCGACCACCACAAATAGTAGAAAATTAATTGTATTTTTTATTTAAAATTTAGGTGCAAGCAAATATGAATATTTTTTTAAAATTAAAAATTATTGACATTACTCTTTTAAAGATCCATTCTAAAATCTTCTTATCTCTTTATTTTATGAGTGCAAATATAATCCATTCATTACAAAAGTTTGTTATCATAAGAATTTGTTTGCCTAAAAATTAAGTGAAGAATGACAGGGCTGGCACGGTGCTTAAAATAATGGAAAGGAAAGGGATAAACCATGCAAACTCATCGAGTGGACAAATAAAATATTATTAACTTCAAAAGTGTAATGACCCAAAAAAAATCTAGACTAAAAGGAAAAATTTGATCATAAATTTAAATTAAGGAAATAAATTCAAATTAAAAATATTTTAATTAGATTTAAGCAAAATTTGAAGAAAAAATTGTTTAATGAGCATCTTTCTCATTTTCCAATATTTTTTCCCATTTTCTTTTCTTTCTTTTTCTCCAATCTCCAATTTCTCCCTATATTTTTTCAGTGGCCCAAAATTCTCCTGATTCCTCTGATAAAAGAGAAGGCAATAAAGCTTCTTCTTTACTTTTTCCTTCCCTCTACAATCCCCTAGCCCTCCCCCTCAGTTGCATGTCCCTATAATTAGGCATGATAACAAAGGGAAATTGAGCAGGTAGGATTACAATTAAAGGTAGATAATAGTGCATTTGGACCTAATGGATTATATGCTAAGCTTCATCAAAATAATTGAGATGTGGTGAAGGAGGATATAATTAGAATAGCGGCTACATTTTGTCATCATAGGATTTTATTAAAATATCTAAATAGGTCATATACTATTCTTATTCCAAAGAGTGATACTCTTCAATCTTCTAAGGATTATAAACTTTTCAATTTATGCAATGTCATTTACAAGCTAATTTCAAAACTACTTAGTAAGAGTTTAAGGGAAGTGCTAAAGGATACTATTGCACCAAATCAAAAGGCATTTTTATGTGAAAGATTAATCTTAGACAATATTATTTTGGTTTCAAAATTGCTATGTTACTAAAAGAAAGCAAAGGATAAGATTGGATGATGTGCCTATAAATTATATATTGCAAAAGTATATGATAAGTTTTTATGTTCATTCCTAGAAGTAGTATCGAGGGAACTTTCCAAAAAGATAGATCCATCTAATGATGTAATGTGTCACCACAGTTACATATCAAGTACTAGTGAATGGTTATCCAATGAATATTTCTCCTCCTAGACAAGGATTGAGATAAGGTGCAATGGCTAATAAATAAATATGTAAATAAGTAAATTTGTAAATTCAATAAAAAATTAAGATTAATTTTTAAGCTATGATAAATTTCTTAATAGGAAAACTTAGGGTAAAAAAATTTAAGCAACTACAAATTTTTTTGAGTATATGATATAATGCTTAGAGTGAAGACTAACCACTAGATGTGTAGTAGCTTGGTGGTTGCAAGCTTGCAAGTGATTCAAGGCACCCAAGTTAAACACCTCCTCATGCCAAATCTATCATTTCTCTTTCCTTTTCACACTTGACTACATTTTGTGGAATTTCTACTAGTCCTTAAACTTTTTCACTTTTGTGGAGTGGTCCTTTTGCCATTTTGCCATCTTATCCTTCGATGTTTGGAGCACTAGAGCCATGACTTTTCTAGACTTCTCCTCCTTGTTTCTTCACTTTTGCCCTAAAGATATTGGCCTCTCTCACTCTTCCATTCTCCTTCTGTGAAGTCATGGGACTCTTCACTCTCAAGCTTCGTGTTCGCTATTCCTTCCTTAGATCACACAAGCTGTAGCACTTTTAAAGCTTTTGGCCAAGAATTTTCCTTACCTTCCCCTTTTGTTTAGCTAGCTAGTTGTATTTGTCACCCATGGTTTCATTTCTTTGTCAAATATTGGTTGTACCTTTGTCCCATTTCTAAGCGTCAAGGTTTGTAGCTTCCTTATTCACTCCATTCTTTATCTTTTCTTTTAATTATTGTTGTTTCATTTTTCTTAATGGGTCAATATGCATTAGCTCAAAATTTTAAATTTATTTCTAACTCTTACAAAAAAATTAACAGCAACCTATTCTGTTGTAAGAAAATATATAGATTTACACACGGAAAGTTGCGTAATTAGGAGGCCATACAAATGATTCATAGCTTTAGGGACCATATAAACTTGTCAATATCATTTTTCATCCATATCATACCCACACATATCCTAAACATCACAATTCATCTCATACATTTTGAGTTTTGAAGCCATGCACCAGAAAAATGGAAGGTTGCTCTTGGGTTGGCATGTCCAGCTTTATGATATGAACTTTAAAAATTCATAACTAATTCTAGAAAAATCAAAGTCATACATATATAGCTTTTTGGAAAGATTTGGATGTTAAATAATGACTAAAAATAATTTCAAACCAGTGCAATGAAAATTGATAGAATAGTACCAAAGGTTTAACGACACTATTGATATTGTCATGCAACTTTAAAAATTTGGTTCTCCCTCTATAGACCTCTAATTGAGGTGATCTTGGTAGTTATGTAAAGCTTATGATGTCTAGTTTATGTCTATAGAATTTCATGAGCATTGGACTTTATTTGACCTACTATATAAACAATACACATATCATTTCTGCATAATTTGATCAACTTTGAAAAATTATAATAAATTCTTTAGAGCTCCAAATTGAGTGATCTTTGCCTTTGTAAAAATCTTTAGATGAGCTTTACAAGTGGGCCAAATTTCATGCCAAGACTAGTCCATTTAGTCAGTTTGTGGTTTTGCTCTAGATTATGCCAATTTTAACACTATAAATGGGTCAAAGTTGCACCAAATGGTATTCTAATAACTCCACAACTATTTGGGCACATTCCATAGCACTAATGCAGCCTATGAGAGCATCTCAAATGGCCTAATTCACCATGCATCTCAAAATCACCTTCTTACTTGCCTTTACACATATAATCCTTGTAATACTATATTATTTTTAATAGTAATCCTCTTCTGTGCAAGTGGGATTATACAATTCTTCAAAGAAATCCCAAGAAAATGTATTAAAATAATGAATTAAATTATATTGTGTTCATGTCTCTGGGACTCCATGAACTCACCAACAACATTCTTTAATTATTTTCCATTCATACAAATCATAACATTCTCAAAACTTAGTACAAACTATGGATCAAGGGTCAAAAACCCCAAAATTCTCTTCATTCATCGTGGCTATACAGTGATAGATTTTAAGGACAAATTTAAAAAATTATAACTAATTCTAAAAAAAATTAAAATCAAGCAAACTATAGCTTGTTAGAAATCTCTGGATGTTACTTCATAGTAATAATAATTCTCGGCCACGAAAATCTCATATGGACCACTTTTGACAATAGAAAATGCAAGGAAGTCGAGTTGTGTAACACCATAAATTCTAGCTCATCTCATGCTTTTAAATGGCATAATGTCATGATCCATACGGAGTTCCCATAGAAAAAGCAAGAAAAAATGGGATTTATTTCACGTCATATCATATCTAAAAATTGATTTCGGTGTCACGTGGACCGTGTGAGCTCATGCTATGCATTCTCATATTTAATTACATTATTGCAACTCATTTTCATCACAAAAACATGCCTACAACTCATGGAAACCGAAATGGAGCATGAGATATGGAAGTTCATTCTCGGCCAGATTTGCTCCATTTTCTGATTGACCTTTGGAAAATCATAACTAAATCTAGAAAAATTAAAATCATGCAATATTCGTCATTCTAGAAAGCTTTGGATGTCTAATTCACACAAAAAATACATCTAGGTCATAAAATTTATCATAGAGGAGTTTGACATCTAAAATTGTCCAAAGGTCCAACTGAATTTTGGAACTGATATAGAATTCTGTAGAAAACTTTGAAAATCTCTAATTAATTCCAAAAAAATCCAATTCATGCAAATGATACCAATTTGAAAATCTATGGATGTTAACTAGAGAGAAAAAATATCTCTAGATTAGTTCATCAAGCCCAGGCCTCAAGATTTAATGGAACAGTACTTTGGTCGGGTAAAGTTACTAATACTGGACATAAAATTCAAAAATTCATATCTTCCTCTCTAGACTCCAAATGAGATGCTTCCAATTGGCTCGAGTCACTGTGATTATCTAGTTTCTCTATATAAAATTGTGTGGCAATTAGACATCATTTGAGCCTCGTGTGACATAATGAAATTTCGAACCAAATGAATAATGTAGCAAATCAGAAACTATGAAAATGGCCAACTTTGAAAAATCATCAAATATTCTGTAGACTTCCAAAAATTATGATCTTTATCTTTCCAAAAATCTTTCAATGAGACCTAATTGCATGCTAAATCTCAGATCAAGACTAAATCATTTGGCTAAAAAGTAATATAGGGTTCCATTATAGTCAATTTTGGCTCCATATAGGGTACCAAACTTGCCAAATGGTTTTCCTTGGTGTTGGCACCTTTTAGGCAAGTCTGAAAGCATGTTTAAGACTTGTGTGAGCTGCCCAAATGGTTCTAAGCCTCATGCATCTCATTTTGGCCTTTTCATCCACACTTATGCACATTTCCATCATGCTTTCACATTGCATACTTTGGCATCTCATACTCAAAATATATGCTAGAGGTCATCTATCATATTCATACATTTAAACATCACATAATATCATATTTACACATGTCTCAAGGTTCATAGTACATTTACAACATCATATACTTCATGAACCATCATTATGGTTCCAAAATAGACAAAACAAGGCATAAGCTTGTCAATCTCCCTTCTTCATTATTGTTAGCTCCCTTCACCATAATTACTTAGTCCACCTAGCATGTTAGATCATTGGAGAGAAGAGGATGAGATTCAAAGAATCCCAATAGCTCATCTCCCATTCAATTATACATAATATGTGCAAAGCAAGCTTTACAAATGCATGCATGGAGAAATGAAAGTCATGGATATTTTAAAAGCAAACTTGGCATGTGAACAACTCATACAAATCGTTCAAGAGTTCACCAAGTGTTTGGATTATCCTCACACTTCTCCTCATGGATTTTGGACTTACCTCACTCATTCTTTAAGAGCTTTGGACTCAACCATACTCTTAGGAGTCCACTTTGCTTTTGGGAGACTCTTTGCTTTATCTCAACCAAGCTCAAGAGTTCTTGGCTCATCCTCACCAAAGGGAAGAGTTCTTGACCTTTCCATACTCAAGCAAACTCATACAAACGTCATGTAATCATTTGAAAACATAACATGGCGGCATATAAAGGCATGCAGCATACTTTTCATAGCTTGAAAATACACATATACACATTTTAAAACAAGCTAAACACACATCCATGCATAAGAGAAAGTGGAGAGAGCTACCTTGTGTATACTCACACACTTTTTCCTGGAAATTCAAGCCTTCTCTTTTGGCCACACACCCACAAGTTGGTGGAGATAGTCTCTCTTGGCCTAGATACAATTTATGAGAGCCAATTAGGTTCATGAAGCATATTCTAAGGCTACATAATTTGATGAAATACTAGATTGCTCTATAGGTTCAATTATGGTCCATAATTGCACCTAATAAAGCAACATCCCTCAAATGACTCCTAGGCCTCATTCTTTCCTTTCAAATATGATTCTTGACTCTTTTTAAGCCTTTTGAAGTTATCACATTATTAAAACAAAGGACCGAGCATCATGTTACTTCTTTACGTCATAATATGGAACTTAAGGCACCAAATCACTTTCCATGAATTCTAAATTTTTTTCAAGGCCTCCCTTCATTTTCATTCATCAAATATGACTTAATAATGAGCTTAGAGAAATTTAAAACTCTCCCTAGCTATATGGAACATGCTCGGCCGAGACATGTTTAGGTTTAGGGCTTCTTGGAGATGTTTTCGTTTTCTTGAAGGAAGAAGCTTATGGGGAGCATCTCAAGTGTCTCAAGAACTTATTTAAACTCTTAATTAGATGTAGGAAGTATCATATACATTTAGAATTTGAAAGGCGCACTAGAAACCTTAGGTTTTGCATCTTGCATTCTAATGACTATTTTCATGGTTTTCTTTGCATATTCTTATTCCTCTCCATCAAATACCTAAGATTCATGCCTGGTTGGGCTTGAAAATTAGATCCTCCTAGGGTTCTTAGTGTAGGTCAAAATGGAGAAGAAAGGAACATCAATATAGCTACCATAGGATGCAATTTTACTTTATTTCCTTGGTTAGTTTGGCTTGAATCTTGTTTTCTCCAAGCTCTTCTCTCCAAATCCGAAATTTCCCCTTTGTTCTTCCTTCAAAACAGCCCTCAAAAATTCAAAAAAATCATGGAGAAGAAGAGGGGAAAAGAGGAGAAGAGATTGGTGGAGAGAAAGTATGAAAAACAAGCAAATTTCTATACCTAAAAGCTTGAATTTTTCCTCTTTCTTTCCTTCTCTTGGTGCGCCCCTCTCCTAGGGCTTTGCTTCTAATTTGGGGCTGAAAAATCTGAAATGAAATGAGGGAGAGTGTAAGGCGCCACCTATATATGGCTAGGGCAAAAAGACTTTTTCAAAAATTTCAATTTTGCCCTTCATACTTTGCATTTTCATTTCTCCTTCATTTTAGCTCCTTTTTGACAACCGTCTTTTCCATTATAAAATTCAGGTTCCTAATTAAGAAAAATACTTTTAGAATCACTCAAATCAGAGCTAAAACCTTTTTGAACGAATCCGTCAAAGTTCAGGCACACTGACGTTGCAAAACGTCCACCGAAGGGGATTTAACTATCGCGGGGCTTCCCATGATTTTCAGGGCCTCTAAGAACCCCAGAGAAGTCAAAAAATTTTTTTTAAAAGCCCTCTAGTATGAATTCCAAAAATTGGCCAAAATTACAAAAATGCCATTACATTTTGTAAAGTTTTCGTCAAAATTTGTTTCTCCATTCTAGCTCCGTTTTTCCTTCCGCCTGAGGCTAGGATTCTCATTTTTGGGAGGCTAGAATGTTACTCAATTTTTTTAGGATCTTAACTAATTCATTTCGAGGGACCTGCTTTGAAAACGCACCCGTCTCCATCTTTTAATGAAAACTAGATATTACAAGCTGCCCAGAAATCTGATACAACTTACTGATATAAATTTTGAAAATTCATAACTAATCCCACAAAAATTCAATTCATGCAATCTACATTAATTTAGAAAGCTACAGATGCTAAAAGGAAAAAATAGTTCCAAACCAATCCAAGAGCATTCATGTAATATCTGGTTCTCTGAAAACGAAAGAAGATGTGAGAAATGTAACGTACAATTTCTCTGTTAACGAACGAAATTCACTGGATACAAAAGGAAGTCCCCTGAAATGATGTAGTTAAGATCTTAAAAAATTTGACAAGCATTCTATACTCCTAAAAATGAGAATCCTAGGCTCAGACAGAAAGAAAAATGGAGCTAGAATGAAGAAACAATTTCTTACGAAAAGCTTACGAAAGTAATGGCATTTTCGTAATTTTGAGTAAATTTTAGAATTCACATAGGAGGGCTTTTTAAATAAAATTTTTAAGTTCCCCAGAGTTCTCAAAGGTCCTAAAAACTATGGAAAGCCCCGAGACAGTTAAATCCCCTCCGGTGGACATTTTCCAACGTTGGTTGGCCCTAACTTTGACCGATTCGTTCGGTAAGGTTTTAGCTTCAAATTGAGTGATTCCAAAGGCATTTCTTTAAATTAGGAACCTAAATTTTATAATGAAAAAGATGATTCTACAAAAGAAACTAAAACGAAGCCGAAACGAAATTGCCATTATGGAAGGATAAAATGGAAATTTTTGAAAAAGTGTGTTTCTAGAAGCTCCCACACACTTCCCCTTTCTTCTTCCACCTTCTTAAGCATGAAATTTCTGGCCAAAATATAGAATATGATCTGCTCTCTTAGGCTCACAAGAAGGGGAAGAAAAGGAGGAGAGAAATCAAGAAAAAGGTATAGATTCTTGGTAGTTTTCTATGCTTTCTTCCATCCAAACCTCCTCTCCTCCATTCTTCTTTATTTTCTATAATTAAAATGAAGTTTAAAAATCTCTTTTAAGGGAGAAATTGAAATAAAAAATCGGATTTGAAGAGAGGAGCTCAAAGAACACAAGATTCAAGTGAGAAAAAGCAAGAAAATAAGGTAATTTCTCTTCCTATGGTTGCCATCTTTGGTTCCCTTCTCCACCATTTTGCCCCACTTGAGAAAACCCTAGGAGGAGATGATTTTTAGGCAGAAACAAGCATGAATCTAAGGAAAAAGAGTGTGGAGATTAAGAATATGCAAAGGGAATTATCAAAAAACTATTAGATTTCAAGATACAAATTCTAGGGTTTTGTGTGCACCTTATAAAATCTGACCTCATGTGATGATTCCTAGTTTTCATTAAGAGTTTAAATGAGTTCCTAAGATCTATAAGATGCTCCTCATAAGCTTCCTCCTTCAAGAAAACAAGGCACACTCCAAGGAACCATAAACCATGCATAGTCTCAGCCAAATCATGTTCTTATAGCTAGGGAGAGTTTCAAATTTTTCTAAGGCCATTCTTGAGTCATATTTGATGAATGAAAATGAAGGGAGGCCTTGGAAAAAATTTAGAACTCATAGAAAGTGATTTGGTGCCTTAGGTTCCATATTATGACCTAAAGAAGCAACA
Source organism: Erythrophleum ivorense (assembly GCA_026724425.1). NCBI lineage: Eukaryota > Viridiplantae > Streptophyta > Magnoliopsida > Fabales > Fabaceae > Erythrophleum > Erythrophleum ivorense. Next base: position 52,170 of record JAIUCV010000056.1, read on the forward strand.
TGATGTTAGACTTCTTGTTTTCATTGTGCAATGACTCCAAGAGGCTTAAAAGGAGTCAATAATCTTAGTTGAATAGAAAGAATGGAGCTTAGAAATTATTTGAGGGGTGTTGCTTCATTAGGTGCATTTATGGACCATAATAGAGCTTATAGAGCAATCTAGCATCTAAGCAAATTGTATGGCCTTAGAGATTATTTCATAAACCTGATTGGCTCCCATAAATTGTATCTAGGCCAAGAGAAACTATCTCTACAATCTTGTGGGTATGTGACTGAAAGAGGAGGCTTGGAATCCAAGGAAAAAGTGTGTGATTGTGTGCAAGATAGCTCTTTCCACCTTCTCTCATGCATGGATATGTGTTTAGCATGTCTTAGAATGTGTGTATGAGTATTTTCAAGCCATGAAAAGTATGCTAGCATCTTATATGCCATGATTTCATGATGTCATATTGTGTTTTCAAATGAATCCATGATGTTTGTTTGAGTTTGCTTGAAAGTTGAGAGACCAAGAACCCTTGAGATTGGTTGAGACAAAGTAAAGAGTCTTCCAAAAATAAAGTGGGCTCCCAAGAGTATGGTTGAGTCCAAAGTTCTTAAAGAATGGGTGAGGCAAGTCCAAAATCCATGAGGAGAAGTATGAGGCCAATCCAAGCACTTAGTTGGCTCTTGAATGATTTGTATGACTTGTTCACATGCCAAGCTTGCTTCTTGAATGTCCATGACTTGTATTATATCCATGCATGCATTTTTAAGGCTTGCTTTACATATGTTATGTATGATTGAATGGGAGATGTACTATTGGGATTCTTTGAATCTCATCCCCTCCTTTCCAATCTCTAACATGCTAGGTGGACCAAGTAGCTATAGCAATGGGAGCTAACAACAATGAAGAAGGAAGATTGATAACTATATGCCTAGTTTTTATCTTTTTGGAACCATAATGATGCTTCATGATATATATGATGTTGTAAATGGTCTATGACTATTGAGACATGTGTAAATATGACATTATATGATGTTTAAATGTATGGATATGATGTATGAGCTCTAGCATATATTTTGAGTATGTAATTGCCAAGTATGTAATTTGGAAGTTTGATGTAAATGTACATAAGTGTGGGTTAAATGGCCAAAATGAGATGCATGAGGTTTGGGGACCATTTGGGCAGCTTACACAAGTCTTGAATATACTTTTAGACTTGCCCAAAAGGTGCCAACACCAAGGGAAGACCATTTGGCAAGTTTGGCACCTCATATGAAGCCAAATTTGACCATTATAAAACCCTATATCACTTTTTGGCCAAATGAGTTAGTCTTGATATGAAATTTGACATGAAATTAGGTGTCATTAAGAGTTTTTTGGCAAGCTAAAGATCATAATTTTTGGAGGTCTACAAAATATTTGATAATTTTTCAAAGTTGGCAATTTTTATGGTTTTGGTCTACTACACTATTCCTTTGGTTCGAAATTACATTTTGTCACGTGAGGCTCAAATGATGTCCAATTGCCATGAAATTTTATACAAAAAAACTAAATAATCATAGTAACCCATGCCAACTAGAAGCACCTCATTTGGAGTTCGAGAGAGAGAGATATGAATTTTTAAAGTTTCTGGCCAGTATCAGTAATTTTGCTCGACCAAAGGTATTGGTCTATTAAATTATAAGGTTTGGGCTTGATGAACTGGTTTGGAGATATTTTTTCTTTCTAGCTGACATCCACAGCTTTCAAGATTGGTATCATTTGCATGGTTTGGATTTTTTTGGAATTAATTGGACATTTTCAAAATTTTCTGCAGAATTCTGTGACAGTTCCCAAATGTAGTCTGACCTCCAGACAATTTTGGATATCAAACTTCCTCTTTAATGGATTTTATGATCTGGGCGGATTTTTAGTGTGAAGTAGACATCCATAACTTCCCAAAATGGCCAAGATTACATGATTTTGATTTTTATAGAATTAATTATGATTTTTAAAATTTTGATAAGAAAGAGAGCCAAATCTGGTCGAAATTAAATATCTACATTTTATGCTCCATTTCAGTTTCCATGAATTGTGAGCATGGTTTTGTGATGCAAAGGAGTTGTATTGATGTAATTAAATATGGAAAAGTATAGTATTTGCTCATACGGCCCACATGACATCAAATAAAATTTTTATATGTAGCGCAACACAAGTTAATCCATTATTTAGATCCCATTTTCTTACAACTCCTAAGCAATGCATGTTATGGAGCATGTTAATTGATGAGGAAGGAAGATTGACAACCATATGCCTAGTTTTATTCTTTTTGGAACCATAATGTTGCTTCATGATGTATATGATGTTGTAAATGGTCTATGACCCTCGATGTAACACCATAATTCTAGCTCATCTCATGCCTTTGAATAGTATAATTATCATGAAACATATATATAATTCCCATAGAGGAAGCATGACAATTTGGACTTTTATTTGCATTTCGTCATATCTAAAAATCCATTCGGTGTCACATGGACCGAGTGAGCTCATACTATACATCCTCATATTTAACTACATCATTACAACTCTTTTGCATCATAATAACATGCCTACAACTCATGGAAACCCAATTGGAAGATGGAATACGAGGTTTCATTCTCGGCCAAAATTGGCCTCTTTTCTAGACAAACTTTGAAAAATCATAACTAAATCTAGAAAAATCGAAATCATATAATCTTGGTCATTCTGGAAATCTTAGGATGTTTACTTCACACAAAAAATATGTCTTGGTCATAATATTCATAATCTAGGGTGTTTGACATTCAAAATGGTTTGAAGGTCAGACTAAATTCTGGAACTGTCACAGAATTCTACAGAAAAATTTGAAAATGTCCAATTAATTCCACAAAAATCGAATCCATACAAATGATATCAATCTGGAAATATGTGGATGTTAACTAGAGAGAAATAATATCTCCATATCAATTCATCAAGGCCAAACCCCAGAATTTGATGGAACAATAGTTCTAGTCAGGCAATTTACTAATACTGGGCAGAAACTTCAAAAATTCATATCTTCCTCTCTAGACCGCCAAATGAGGTGCTTCTAGTTGGCACAAGTTACTATGATTGCTTAGTTTCTTTGCATAAAATTTCATGGCAATTGGACATCATTTGGATCTTAGATGATAGAAAACAATTTTGGATCAAATGAATAGTGCAGCAGACCAAATCCATAAAATTTGTCATTTTTAAAAAATCATCAAATATTTTGTAGACCTCCAAAAATTATGATCTTTAGCTTCCCAAAAATCTCTTAATGATACCTAATTTCATGTCAAATTTCATATCAAGACTAACTCATTTGGCCAAAAAGTGATATAGGGTTTTATAATGGTCAAATTTGGCTTCATATGAGGTGCCAAACTTGCCAAATGGTCTTCCCTTGGTGTTGGCACCTTTTGGGCAAGTCTAAAAGTATATTCAAGACTTGTGTAAGCTGCCCAAATGGTCCCAAATCTCATACATCTCATTTTGGCCATTCAACCCTCACTTATACACATATTCATCAAACTTTAAATTCTCATTATATAGCCTTACATACTCAAAACATGGGCTAGTGGTCATACATCATACTCATACATCTAAACATCACATAATAGCATATTTATACATGTCTCAAGAGTCATAGACCATTTACAACATCATATACATCATATGGTACAATCATGGTCTTAAAGTGGCAAAAGCTAAACATATGATTGCCAATCTCCTTTCTTTAGTGTTATTAGTTCCCATTAGCATATCTACTTGGTTCACCTAGCATTTTAGAGCATTGGAGAGGAGGGGATGAGATTTAAAGAATCCTAATAGCTCATGTCCCATTCAATCACACATAATATGTGCAAAGCAAGCTTTACAAATGCATACATGGAGAAAATAAAGGCCATGGACATTTTAAAAGCAAACTGGCATGTGAACAACTCATACAAATCATTTAAGAGCTCACCAAGTATTTGGATTGGCCTCACACTTCTCCTCATGGATTTTGGACTTGCCTCACCCATTCTTGAGCACTTTGGACTCAACCATACTCTTGGGAGCCCACTTTACTTTTGGGAGACTCTTTGCTTTATCTCAACCAAGCTCAAGAGTTCTTGGCTCATCCTCACCCAAAGGAAAAGTTCTTGGCCTCTCCTCACTTAAGTAAACTCATACAAACATCATGGATTCATTTAAAATATAACATGGCATCAAGAGTCATAGCACATAAAGGCATGCTAGCATACTTTTCATAGCTTGAAAATACATATACACACATTCTAAAACAAGCTAAACACACATCCATGCATGAGAGAAGGTGGAGAGAGCTACCTTACACACACAATCACACACTTTTTCCTTTGGATTCAAGCCTCCTCTTTCGGCCACACACCCACAAATTGGTGGAGATGGTTTCTCTTGGCCTAGATACAATTTATGGGAGCCAATTAGGTTCATGAAAGACATTCTAAGACTACATAACTTGGTGAAATGCTAGATGACTCTATAAGCTCCATTATGGTCCATATTGACACCTAATGAAGCAACACCTCTCAAAAAATTTCTAGGCCTCATTCTTTCCTCTCAAATATGATTCTTGACTCCTTTTAAGCCTCTTGGAGTCATCACATCATTAAAACAAAAGGCCTAGCACCATGTTGCTTCTTTAAGTCATATTATGGAACTTAAGGCACCAAATCAATTTCTATGAGTTCTAAATTGTTTCCAAGGCCTCTCTTCATTTTCATTACTAAATATGACTCAAGAATAGCCTTAGAAAAATTTAAAACTCTCCCTAGCTAGGAGAACCCATCTAGGTCGAGGCTATGAAGCATATTGGGTTCCATGGAGCTTTCTTTGTTTTCTCAAGGGAAGAAGCATATAGGGAGCCTCTTAGGGATCTTGGGAGCACATTTAAACTCTTACTTAGGCCTAGGAATCATCATACAAAATCAGATTTTACAAGGTGCAATTGAAACCCTAGAACTTGCATCTTGAAATCTAATGGTTTTTTGATAATTCCCTTTGCATATTCTTTATCTCCACACCCTTTTTCCTTAGATTCATGCTTGGTTCTGCCTAAAAATCATCTCGTCCTAGGGTTTTCTCAAGTGGGGTTAAATGGTGGAGAAAGGCACCAAAAATGACAACCATAGGAAGAGAAATTACCTTGTTTTCTTGCTTTTTCTCACTTAAATCTTGTGTTCTTTCAGATCCTCTCTTCAAACCTGAATTTTCCCCTCAATTTCTCCCCTAAAACAGATTTATAAACTTTATTATAATCATAGGAAACAAAGGAGAATGGAGGAGAAGAGGTTTGGAAGAGAAAGAGCATGAAAAACTACTAATTTCCATACCTTAAGCCTTTGATTTCTCTTCCACTTCGCCTTCCTCTTGTGTGCCACTCTCCCTAGGGTTTTTCTCTGGTTTTGGGCGGAACTTGGTCGTGCATAATGAGGGGAGAAGAATGGCTCATCATATATATAGGTGGGAGGAAGTTATACTTTTCAAAAATTTCTATTTTGCCCTTCGTTCTTGGCATTTTTGTTTCTCCTTTGTTTTAGCTCCTTTTTGAGAACTGTCTTTTCCATTATAAAATTTAGGTTCCCTATTTAGTAAAATGCCTTTGGAATCACTCAAATTGAAGCTAAAACCTTCCCGAACGAATCAGTCAAAGTTCGGGTCAACTAACGTTAGAAAATGTCCACCGGAGGGGTTTTAACTGTCCTAGGGCTTTCCATGGTTTTCAAGGCCTTTGAGAACCTCAGAGAACTCAAAATTTTCATTTAAAAATCCCTCTTGTGTGAATTCCAAAAATTGTCCAAAATTACAAAAATGCCATTACGTTTCGTAAGTTTTTCGTAAAAAATTGTTTCTTCATTCTAGCTCAATTTTTCTTTTTTTCTAAGCCTAGGATTCTCATTTTTAGGAGTTTAGAATGCTTCCCAAATTTTTTGGGACCTTAACTACATCATTTTGGGGGACTTCCTTTTATATCCAGTGAGTTCCGTTCGTTAACGAAGAAACTGTACATTACGCTTTTCACATTTTCTTTTGTTTTCAGAGAACTAGATATTACACTTGAAACATATGTAAATATGATATTATGTGATGTATAAATGCATGGATATGATGTATGACCTCTAGAATGGAATTTGAGCATGTAATGCCAAAGTATACAATTTGGAAGTTTGATGTAAATATGCATAAGTATGGGTTGAATGGCTAAAATGAAATGCATGAGGTATGGGACCATTTGGACAGCTCACACAAGTCTCAAATGTACTTTTAAAACTTGCCCAAAAGGTGCCATAACCAAGAGAAAGCCATTTGGCAATTTTGGTACCTCATATGGAGCCAAAATTGACTATAATGGAACCTTATATCACTTTTTGGCCAAATGAGTTAGTCTTGATCTGAGATTTGGCATACAATTAGGTCTCATTGAGAGATTTTTGTGAAGTTAAAGATCATAATTTTTGGAGGTCTACAGAATATTTGATGATTTTTCAAAATTGGCAATTTTTATAGTTTTGGTCCGTTGCACTATTCATTTGGTTCGAAATTGAATTCTGTCACACAAGGCTCAAATGATGTCCAATTGTAACAAAATTTTATAAAGAGAAATTATACATTCATAGTGACTTGTGCCAACTAGAAGCACCTCATTTGGAGGTCCAAAGAGGGAGATATGAATTTTTGAACATTCTATCTAGTATCAGGAATTTTGCTTGACCAGAGGTACTGTTCAATTAAATTATGAGATCTAGGCTTGATGAACTGGTTTGGAGCTATTTTTTCTCTCTAGTTAACATCAACAGCTTTCCAGATTAGTATCATTTGCTAGGATTGGATTTTTTTGGAATTAATTGAATATTTTCGAAGTTTTTTGCAGAATTCTATATCAATTCCAAGATGTAGTTTGACCTGTGGACAATTTTGGATGTCAAACATCCTCTATGATGAATGTCATGGTCTGTATGTATTTTTAATGTGAAGTAGACATCTATAGATTCCTATAATGACTAAGATTGCATGATTTCAATTTTTCTAGAATTAGTTATGATTTTCCAAAGTTTGGGCAAAATAGGAAGCAAATCTGGCCGAAATTAAATAAGCCCATTTCATGCTCCATTTCAGTTTCTATGAGTTTTGGACATGATAATATGATGCAAATGAGTTGTTTTGATGTAACTAAATATGAAATATAAAGTATGAGCTCACACGGTCTACCTGAGACCAATTACAATTTTTAAGTACGATGTAACGCAAAGAATGTCAATATTTATTCTCCTTTTTCCTTATACTTCCATGGATAGAATGATGTAAGGCATGTGTACATGATGAGATGAGTTTGAATTTATGGTGTTACATAAGGGGTCGGGCTAGTACTTTTTAAGTTGTGAGACATGGAGTACATTATGGACTTGGTTTAAATTTTGGGGAAAGGTTAGTTTGTAAGCCACAGGTCCTACTTTATCAAAAATTTGAAAAGGACCTATGTACTTTGGATTGAGCTTTTTACTCTTTATGGACCATCCTATCCTTGTGACTGGAGACACTCTAATAAAGACATGGTCTCCAATTTTAAACTCTAATGCCCGTCTACGTTTATCTACATAACTTTTCTATCTACTCTAGGCTGTTAGTAGTTTCTTTCTGATGGTTTCTATTTATTTGGAAGTCTGGTCCACTAACTCTGGGCCTATAAGGCTTTGCTCTCTTAGCTCAATCCAACACATCAGAGACCTACACTTCCTCCCATACAATGTCTCATATGGTGCCATCTGTATACTTGCGTGATAACTATTATTATAAGCAAACTCCACTAGAGGCAAGTATGTATCCCAGTTCCCTTTTATCTCTAAGACATATGTCCTCTAGGGTTTGGATGGTTCTTTCTGTTTGTCCATCCGTCTGAGGGTGATAAACTGTGCTAAATCTGAGTCTAGTACCTAGAGCATCTTGTAATGATCTCCAAAAATTCGATGTGAATTTGGGATCTCTATCTGACACTATACTCCTAGGCATGCCATGCAGTCTAACTATCTCCCTGATGTATAGTTGGGCTAATTTATCTAGGGCATAAGTGGCTTTCATAGGTAAGAAGTGTGCTGACTTTGTTAACCTATCTACTATTACCCATATTGCATCATACCCCGATGATGTCCTGGGTAAACCCATGACAAAATCCATTGCTATACTATCCCATTTCCATTTCGGGATATCTAGGGGCTGAAGTAACCCAACTAGTTTTTGGTGTTCCATTTTCACTCTTTGACATACTAGACATCAAGAGACATACTCTACTATGTCTGTTTTCATTTTAGGCCACCAGAACATTTTCTTCAAATCTTAATACATTTTATTACTGCCTAAATGAATGGTATACTTACTTTTATGTGCCTCATCTAGTATTTTCTCTTTGATTTCTATGTTTCTAGGCACATATAGCCTATCCCTGTATCTAACTATGTCATCCTTAGACAGATTGAACTCCTGAATGCTACCGTGGGCTCTAATCTTATTCAATTTGTAAGAGAAATGATTTTAATTTTTCTAGAATTAGTTATGATTTTTCAAAATTTGTAACAGAAATGGGCAAATTTTGGACGAAAATGAATACATGTATTTTATGCTTCCTTTTGGTTTCCATAAGTTATAGGCCACTTTTGGTCATGTAAATGAGTTATATCTATGTAATTAAATATGAGAATATGATACATGAGTTCATATGGCCCACAGGACTCCAAAGAAAAATTTTATATGCAACGCAACGCTAAGAAATGCATTATTTTAATGCCATTTTTCTTACTCTCTGATGAATTGCATGATATGACATGGAAGTAGAATGAAATAAGCTAGAAATATATGGTGTTACACATTCCATGGTACCATGATGATGTTTTATCCATTTAAATGATGTTTTATGTGCTTACTTTAGTTTGCTTGAGTGTGGAAAAACCAAGAACCCTCTAGTCATGGTAAGAATAAAGCAAGAATCCTTAAAGTTGATTGAGACAAAGTAAAGAGTCTCCCAAAAGTGAGATTGACTCCCAAGAGTAAGGTTGAATCAAAACCTCTTAAAAAAATAAGTGAGGCAAGTCCAAAATCCACAAGTAAATGGGTGAGGCTAATTCACTCACTTGGCAAGTCTATGTATGTTACGTATGACTCATTCAAATGCCAAGAATGTTTCTTGAATGCTTACATATGTTAATATGTCCATGCATGCATTTCAAGGCTTGTATTGCATACTTTATGTGTGATTGAAAGGGAGATGAGCTATTGGGATTCTTTGAATGTCATTCTCTCCTTTCTAATATTTTAACATGCTAGGTAAACCAAGAGAACAAGGCAATTGGAGTCAACAACTTGAAAGATAAAAGTATGACATCAAAGGGCATGGACTTTGCTTCTTTAAAGCCATATGAGTGGCAAATGTTGTAACCTATTATTGTATATATCCTATGAAGTTGTGAACATGTATAATTATGCTAATGTATCATGTACAAATAAGATTTAGGGTTATATGTATAGAAATGTGCATTTTAGACATGTAATGGCTAGACTAGTTTTATGGAAATATGTGTGTGGCATGGGGTGAGAGTGTGAGTTTCCAAATTTAGACTTGTACACCTTTTAAAATGTCATTTTGGTGCAATCCCACATATTCAAGTGGCCACACAAGCTTGGGAAGCAAATTTGGACACCTTGAGGCTAGTTATGACTATAAAAATGACCAAACTGGAATCTTATAGTACAAAATGACCAAATGAATGAATCTTCCCATGAAATTTTGTAGACATGTAGGGCTCATTGAGGTCTTTTTAGGAAGATAAAGTGAAAAAAAATCAGAGCTCTATAGAATTAATTATGAATTTTCAAAGTTGGGAAATTTTCTAATTTTAGTTCAGTGCACTATTTATATGGTTAGTTTTGTGTTCTATGTCATCTGATAGTCAAATAGTGTCTAATGCTTGTAAAATTTTACAAGTATAAACTAGAGGTTATAATATTTCTACGGCCACCAAGATCCCTTCATTTGAAGGTACAAGCAGAGAGTTATGGATTTTTGAAATTCCATGTCAGTACTAGTAATGCCACTAGGCCTCCAATATTGTTCTATCATAATTCACTTCCTAAATGGACTTGATGTGATCTAGAATATTTTTCCCTTAGAGCTAACATCTGTAGCTTCTCATATTGACCAAGTTTGCATGATTTGGAATTTTTTAGAATTAGTTATGAATTTCTAAAATTTATGACAGTAAGTTGTGACAGTAGCCCAAGCAGCTATGATCTTGTTTGAAGCTTGAATCTAAGAAGATTGTCAAGGAATTTTGGCTAAGAATTTCTATTTTATTTTTCCTTTCTTTCTACATCAATTTTTGTTCTTGAACTTGATTGATTAAGCTTGTAACTGACTAAGATTGGTGTAATTTGTAATTGATAGTTGGCCAGATGTCAATTAGGAGAGTAATTCATGATTAATGGATTGATTTAAGTGCTGAATTTTTCATTGACCTTCAATTATCCAGGTATGCAATTAAGGTGTTTGATGAAATGCATGTGAAAAATTGTTTGCTTAAATGTCTAATTTGAGGTCTCTTTAGAGTTTAATTGGTTAATTGAACATTCTAAGATGATAATTTAGAGGTTAAATTGATGGATTAATCATTCAAATTTAGTGTTCATTAATCCTAATGATAAGAATTAATAATTCAATGCGGAGTTGAGGTTTTAATTTTATATTAAATTGTTGATATCTTAAATCTCGTATGGTAACTCAAGACACATTGCTTGAACACAAATAGGGACTCAGACCAAAACCATTGATAATTGAATTAGAATAATAATAGTGGATATCAAGAGATAAATCTAAAGCTGGTCACATGTTTATTAGTTGTTCTTAATTCAAGTGTTTAAGTAGTAGTTATGAACTTTAATTCAATTTAAATTTTAGCTAGTTTAATTAATTCAAAACCCCTTCAATTAGGTAGCTTTTAGTTTCTCTTTTACACTTAGAAAACTCAATTGAATATTGAAATCTATTTCCAAGGGAAATAATATAGGTTATGCCACTAGCTACAAATCTTACTCCACCTAACTTATTTGAGGTTGCTCAACACAACTAGTAGTGCACAAGGGTTTACATGACATAAACATCATATACATCCATACTTTGATTTTAAATTATACAAAATCCTATTTGATTATCAAAGTTTCATCACTCAAACTCCTTGGCTTCCATTTCTTGCTCCATGAGACTCACATAAACATGGTTAGACATAAAGTAGGCAAGAGTAAGATTCAAAGAAGCCCAATAGTATTTTTACCCTTTCAAGCATACACATATGGCATATTTTCATATCAAAGAATACAATCATGTACTAAATGCTTAGACTATGTATACATAATCACATTTTCAAGTTATATGTACTCATTCAAATCAAACATAGGCTCTAGGAACTTTTGGCCTAACCTTACCAAATTTCTTTAGGGCTTTCAGATTAGCCTCACTCACTTTTAGGGACTTTTAACTTAGCCTCACTCTCTTTTGAAACTTTTGACTTTGTCTCACCTATTCTTAGGGACTTTCGGCGTCTCCTCACTTAATCTAAGGGACTTTTGGCATAACCTCACTTATTAAAGCCATCTTACATCCAAAATACATTTCCAAAATCATAATGGTACCAAAAACGTTTAATCAATAGCTATAGGAATATCTCATGATTCAATCATACATATAAGCATCCAAGGACAATCAAACAACCAAGAAATATATATAAGAAAGGATAAAGAGCTACTTTGAAACATGAAACACAAGTTTTTTTCTTGAAGTATACTTTCCCTTCTTGGCCTCACACACAAACTTAGGAGGAGCTTGATTTGCTTAGCCTAGACACATCAAATACGTCATTGGAACCAATTCTAGTCTCACATAAATTTTATACAACCATATTCTAGTTTATGGTATGTTTATGGTTGCATATAAGGCCATAATGAAGCAACTCCTATGATTTATGATCTTAGTTCTAATTTCTCATTCAATTTAAGTCTTATTACTCTATTTAAACTTATTAGAGTCATTACAAATTCAACTCCAAGAGCCAACACTAAGTTGTTTCTTTATGCCTAGAAAGGAACTTAAACTTCCATCTTTCAAACTATGGCTTCTAAATTTAAACCAATGGTTTCTTTGGTGTTTATTATTCATATATAGACTATTTCTATCCTTATAATCAAAGAATACTCTCCTTAGGTACCTCTTTGTCCTCTTGGTCGAGACATGCATATGGTTAAGGAGCCCATGGAGTTTCATTCAATTTCCTAGGGGTTTTGGTATCTATAAAGTGTAATACCATATCTTTCTAGCCTTCCTCATGCAATTCACATGCTTCATGACATACATTACTTAGAAGTTGTAAGAAAATGGAATATAAATAATGAATTAAATTTGTGTTACGCTACATATGAAAATTCTATTTGATGTCACATGGGCCATATGGGCACATACAATACTTTTCCATATTTAATTGCATCAATACAACTCCTTTGCATCACAAAATCATGCCCACAATTCATGGAAACCAAAATGAAGTATCAAATGTGGCTATTTAATTTCGGCCAGAATTGGCCCTTTTTCTGATTAAACTTTGAAAAATCATAACTAATTCTAGAAAAATAGAAATCATGCAATCTTAATCATTATGGGAAGCTATGGATGTCTACTTCATATTAAAAATATTCTAGACCATAACAACAATCACAAAGGATGTTTGACATCCAAAATTTTCCAAAGGTCAGACTGCATTCTGGAACTATCATAAAATTTTGTAGAAAAATTTGAAAATGTCCAATTAATTCCAAAAAAATCCAAACATGGAAATGATACCAATATAGAAAGCTATGGATGTTAGCTAGAGAGGAAAAATATCTCTAGACTAGTTCATCAAGTCCAGGCCTTGGAATTTAATGGAACAGAAACTCAGGTCGCGAAAAATTTCTGATACTAGATAGAATGTTCAAAAATTCATATCTCCCTCTCTAGACCTCAAAATTAGGTGCTTATAATTGTCAAGAGTCTTTGAGAATGTCTATTTTCTCTTTATTAAATTTAATCAAGTCCAATTCATCAAGTCCAGGCCTCGAAATTTAATGGAACAGTAACTCAGGTCAGGAAAAATTCTTGATACTAGATAGAATGTTCAAAAATTCATATCTCCCTCTCTAGACCTCAAAATGAGGTGCTTCTAATTGTCAAGAGTCACTAAGAATGTCTAGTTTCTCTATATAACATTTCGTAGCAATTGAACATCATTTGGGCCTTGTGTGATAGAATTCATTTTCGAAGCAAATGAATAGTGCATCAGACCAAAACCAGAAAAATGGCCAACTTGGAAAAATTTTCAAATATTCTGTAGACATCAAAAAATTATGATCTTTAGCTTCTCAGAAAACTCTTAATGAAACCTAATTGCATACCAAATCTCAGACTAAGAATAACTCATTTGGCTAAAAAGTGATATAGGATTCCATTATGGTCATTTTTTGCTCCATATGGGATGCCAAAATTGCTAAATGGCTTTCCTTTGGTTTTGGCACCTTTTTGGCAAGTTTAAAAGCACATTTAGGACTTGAATGAGCTGCCCAAATGGTTCCAAACCCCATGCATCTCATTTTAGCCCACACATATGGACATTACATGAAACTTTCCAAAATGCATACTTTGGCATTACATATCCAATTTCTATTCTAGGGTTCATACATCATGTTCATACATGTATACATCACATAATATCACAATTACATATGTCTAAGGGGTCATAGACCATATACATCAAAGGGATACATCATATGACATAATTATGGTCTTAAAGTGGCAAAACTTGAGCATTTGGTTGTCAATCTTCTTTCTTAAATGTTGTCGGCTCCCATTACCATAGCCACTTGTCCACCTAGCATATTAGATCATTGGAGAGGAGGGAATGAGATTCAAAGAATCCCAATAACTCATCTCCCTTTCAATCATACATAATATATGTAAAGCAAGCCTTAAAAATGCATGCATGGACATAATACAAATCATGAGAATTCAAGAAGCAAGCTTAGCATGTGAACAAGTCATAAAAGACATTCAAGAGCTCACTAAGTGTTTGGATTGGCCTCACACTTCTTCTCATGGATTTTGGACTCGCCTCACCCATTCTTTGAGAGCTTTGGACCATACTCTTGGGAGCCCACTTTACTTTTGGAAGACTCTTTGCTATATCTCAACAAATCTCAAGGGTTCTTGGCTCATCGTCACCATGAGGAAGAGTCCTTGGCCTCTCCACACTCAAGCAAAGTCAAAAAATATCATGCATTCATTTGAAACATAACATGGCATCATGAAATCATGGCATATAAACTAGATTATTACTAGAATATTTCAAAATTTTCTAAGTGCAACTAAAACCTGACTTACTATAACTTGATTTCTAAAGCTTCTTTTTTAGTTCCAATTGCATATTCTTGTTCCTTATTTTCTAAAACCCTTGTTCCTACCTAATTATGACTTGAATTCATCCTCTCCCACATGGTCCTAGGTCTGGCTGAAATGCTTATGGAAGAGTGGCTAGCTGAGCTGAGCTTTTTGCTCGGTGGTACAATCCATCACCGAGAATATTTTCTCTAGCTCTCTAACCCAAGCCTCCGCCTTATCCGCATCCAACTCCCCGTCAAACGTGGGTGGATTATTTTGCCTGAACTGCTTCAACAGTTTCTGGATAGGCGTCTGGGTCTGAGCTACTATAGGCTCTTGGGGATGTGCGGGTGGGTCGCCAGATGTAGATGGCTGAGGTACAGGGGCTTCTCTCCTGGCTTCCCTCTTGCCTGGCCAGGGTATCTTGCAGGTGCATGATCATATCATGTTGTTGCTGGGCAATATACCTCTGTTGCTCCAACATCTCCTGATGTTGGCCCATCATGGCCTCATATCGATC